>OY992880.1:100271547-100325869 GCA_963921405.1 Cepaea hortensis | reverse complement strand
ACATTGACAAACAGATAGACTGACGGACGGACGCATGCACGAACGGACGGACGGACGGATGGATTGATGGATGGATCGATGGATGGATCGATGAATATATGGATGGATTTATGGATTTATGGATGGATGGATGTATTAATGGATGGATAGATGTATGGATGGATGGTTGGTTAGATGGATCGATCGATCGATCGATCGATCGACGGGTGATCAAGCGGGCGGGTGGGAGGACAGACAGACAGACAGACAGGCAGGCAGGCAGGCAGACAGACAGACAGACAGACAGACAGACAGACAGACGGACAGACGGACGGACGGACGGACGGATCCATGGATGGATGGATAAATTGACGGACAATATGACGGACACACAGATAATCGGAGCGACCGACCGACCGACAGACAGACAGATAATCATCCGACTTCAGAATTAATTGTTCTTTTCTCGACTGTATTTTCTCAATTCTTCATACACAAAAAATATTATTTATTTGGTGTGTTTTTTTCGGGATGTGAGATTTAAACATTGAGCACAACCCATTAATATCAACGCTGATCGTAATCCGTTACGAACCCCAAGGCCTACCCACGTCAATTTGGAAGCACTAGACTCGAGTTTCGCTCTCGTTTGAGCTCGTCAGTAGTGCATATCCTCGACAGGACCCTGGATCAAACCCGGATCACTGGCGTGCGAGGCAGGTGTTTAACCACTATACCACGAGTCACACGCTAGACGCGACCAAATTATCACACTAGAATATCACAACTTCATCCATAGTAGGCTATAGCTCAAAATTTGCACGATCGCCGCGACTGACATCTGTCAATCGATGTGGCCCCGAATGATTAGGTCTTCTCGACTAGCAAGGCACACCAGGCCACCTAAAGTCCAGTGAGCAATAATAAAATTGATTTATTTGTTCTTTTTTTCCCGGGATGGTCCATTCATTGACCATTCCGCCTCAAACGCCAGTGATCTGGGTTTTATCCCGTGTCCAGTCAAGGATATGCACTACTGATGAGCTCAAACTAGAGCGAAACTCGAGTCTAATGCTTCCAAATTGACGCGGATAGACCTTAGGTTCGTACCGGAATACGATCAGCGTTGCCAGTAATGGGTTGTGCTCAATGTTTAATTACATATTATGTTTGGATTCTTCATAGCAGCGGTCATTTCAGCCAACTCTTGACGATTTCCACATTTCGGTGGATCTCCAATCCCCACAAAGTGCATTTTGAACCTCTACTTCTTCGCTTTTATCCGAAAAGACTAGACATCCCATCTATTACTTACACATCACGAGGTAGTGTGGCTTCAACGGAAAAATCCGATGACACGGATGGCAGATCCTTAAGTTTATGAGGATGTTGTGAGGACTTTTTCATCGACCAGAGGCTGCTTTTCTGGGCAGTTTTGCGTTCAGTAGTTTGTCATTGCTTTCTGAACGAAAAGTCATTAAGTCCACCGATCCTGTCGTCAGCACACATGAAGTTCAAGAGCCAGCGCGTTAAACCTCTTGGCCATGCTGTCCTACGAGCTAGACCTACCATGCTATACAACGTAAACGGACTAGTGACATGTTCAACATAGGCAAGCCAGCCATTGAACTGAATAACTGGACCTAATATATTGTGGGATGTGGATTTTATTCTATGAGAATATTTCATTAAGTTGTCTAGGGGATTTAGTTGAGTCTCTGGTCACTTCAAGAATGCAAGGTGATCAGGGATATTTACCACAAACACCAGGAGAAAACACTTCAATCCTACAATGGCATCTGTGTGTAGGTTTCCCTTCCCACTTCATCACCCTTATTTACTATAGTGTTAGAGGATACTGATTGCTCACAACATATAAACAACCACTGTTGAACAGACATCACATTTACTTGATGTACACATCAACAATTTTGGACAAACAGTTCAGGAATAAACTCAAATCAGAGGTAACATACAAACATATAATGGCCATATTCAGTTCTGCGTTTATATGACATGACATAGGACATAGGTATAACATCACATGAAACGTGACATGGGTGTACAATCCCATCTGACAACCCCTTTGTCCCAAAATCAGTATAATCATATTCATGTACTCACCCCAAACAACCAATAACTGGTTACATCACCTTTGAACCATCCATTGGTTTTGACACAAAATGAAACCATGGTATGAGTTCATAAAAACCAGACATATAAAACATTTGTTTCTGACACCAGTTCCAATTCTCATATATAAAAATATTAATGAGATGGTATCAGAATATTTACCAAAACAACAACCACCTGTTTGTTCTACCATTCACTAAAAAAAGCTACTGACCTTATAAATCCATGGCATAGAGAAAACACATATAAAAAGCAGTTGGTACTCTTAATTAAACTAATTAAAAGAGTCCTTTATCTCCTAGTGTGCGGTTCAGTGTTCATCTTTAATGTAGATTAGATCCTCTTCCCATTATCTGGGTACCGAAATAATGCACTCAGTTGTGTTCCTAATATGTATATCCACTTGGAATTAGTTGGTGAATATTTTATAATCCATACTCCAGGAATTGAAATATCACACAATCACATATCTCCTCCGCGGAGATAGAATTTTCGAATACTCTGTTGCAATAGGCTCGGTGCTTTTTGTGAAATTGAGGCCTTGGTTTGTCTAACTTCCATGAATTTCCACTTAAGCTCAGCAGAAGGTACTTTCCCATCTCACCATACATGGTGCCAAGTAGACGTCCATTCAGCTGCTCTGCTTCCGATATCAGAATCTCAATTTTGTTCACAAAAGTGTTACACCCACCAAGTCGCGAGTCTATAACCCATGGCATTTAGGCTGACATTGGACCAGCAAAGAGTTAGTCGTTGCTATCTAGTCCAGTGTAGGAACTTATATGGCTGAGGGGCATCTCATGGTAGTATCTGTGACTAGGTCCAGAATTGATCTATACCTACATGTATCCAAAGATGAATAATTCCAGCACAGAAACAGGCTTGCAAACAATCAGAGGATTCTTTTTGTTGCCGGCATAGAGGCATGTACTCCGCTAGCTGCTTGCATATGGTCTTATTGATGATGATCAGGTCTGAGATCTCAAGTGGATCTTGCTTCTTTTAGGGTGTTTCAGATTTTGGAACCTTGAGGTAATCTGGTGTAGTTAATGTTTCAGAGGATCTTGAGTTGGTACCTTAGTTGTAATGGCTTATGTTGTGTCAGTGTCTCTTCCCATTTGTTTGAGTTGGTGTTCGCACCTAGAACTTGGTGTTGAGTCTGCTGCTGTATTACTGATTGAAGGACTATTCAATTCTGAACAGGAAACTGGGAATGCCCCATGGTTTCGTTGACCTCGCGGATTGATATCGTACCAGGCGGCATCTCCCAGACGTAAAAGTAGACGATACTCTGTTGTCGGTGTATTTTGAATATCCATTTATCTTGATGGACAATTAAATACAGAGATCCATCCTGGATATTCTGATAGAAGTAGGACTATCAATCGCTGAGTGTCCCTCTTCAACAGGTCTTTCGCTGGCTAAGCCGCGGATATGCGTAGCAGTCAACGTTGATGTTTTTCTAGATCCAGACTATGGTTAAGCCATTTAGTCCTGCCTCACCTTCACCAGGCTGTTAACCCAGGATCCTGATGGGTGAAATGTCCAACAAACCACTACTCGCTATAGAAATGGATGACAAAAGAATACAACACAGGCATTTGTGGTGTGCTAACATTTTCACAACACAATTACAAACAAATAAGGGGAAGGAGATAGGAGTGGGTTTCCAGGTTCCCTGTCCCTCCTTGCTTGTTGTAGAGCCCTTCTGACTCTAAATGTGAGTAAGGTATTTTCTCACTCTATATTATGTTCTGTTGTTACGGGGACTATTAGATGAGTGAAGCCATTCTTTTCATCCAAACATTTTGATATTGTATCTCTCATTCTTGAAGAGAATAACCCATACATAACCTATGTTTCCTTTCCTTCACTATAATCTGCATTAGACCAAGGCTATTCAACAATGTCTTCTTGTGTACTGACATACTCAAGGATTCTTACATCAACATCCTCATGTCCCCAGGGTTAACATTAAAATGTAAATTCCTAACATCAAAGTAACAATCATGACAGAATATAAATAATTGAATCTCCTAACAGAGAAACCCAACATGTACATTTTCTCACATGTGAATTAACCTGAGAATCATAAATGCTAATTAATCATAATAATATGCAGAAGCCTATGTTTTTGGATTTCCTCATGGGTTAATCCATAGAACTAAACCTAAACTATTTCCCCCACTGCTTACAGCAGCATGAGGTTAGTGAACACTGTGATATATTTTGCCAATTACTGCTAGTATTCGGAGTGTTCTTTATCAGAATAACTTATGCCTCATGGTCCAGTCTTCTGAATATTGCAAGCAATTTATGTACATCAATCTTCGCTTCTGTTCATACCACAGTGATGTGATGCGGATTGAAGGCACATCCTATCCAACCATTCATTTATATCATGCGTTTGCTTTCTTTGTTCTTGAATTTATATTCTCAAACATAGCAATTCCCTAGCACTATTTTATGAAATTATTACATGTCCATCACTCATATTGAGTGGTTACTAATATGTTAACAAGAAGATTTGTACCAAAATTTGGCACGATAGTTTCAAGTTACAGATTAGAATTAGGAAAACCATTTCTCCAACCTGAAACCATGTCTATCAGGTAATATGCGTTATCAATATTTTGCGTCCGCATGGAGAGAACGTTTCATTTGAAAATGTTCTTTAGAGTTCAATACTCTATAGTACATAGATTATTTGCAGATTTCTAAGCATAGATAGTGAGATATAGTCCCCAATGCATAGAAGTTATTTAAACATAGGAATATGAAATTTTCAGAAACAAGTTCTCTACTGTGAATTATGAATCAGGAGTCTGCTCCCCCATTGAGAAGAGTTTCTAAAATTTGCTTCTGAAATGAGTCGAATACTCTACAGTACACATAATATTTATAGATTATAAGCATTGCTAGTGAGATATAGGTTCACAATGCCTATAAGAGATTTTAACATAGGAATATGTTACAGCGTGGCACACACATGGCGCTCAGTCTAAAAATCATTCAGACTCTAGTTTACAAGAATTGTTGCTTTAACATTTTAACCAATTCTTAATTAAACACAATGGTATATGTACCTTACAAAAATACATAAATACGTATTAATAATGTAGATTTAACATACCGATTTCTGCAGAGAATGATGTATTTTTAGGGCTAAAATCGCCTATCCCCGAAGGGAAAGGCCGACGTTTTTCTTTTGTGCTCTCTTCACCAGAAATGGCCACTCTAGTCTTTGTCTTAAAAGATCGACGACGGTTGGCCAGGTATTTTGCTCAGTCGCCAGCCTATCTTTAACTAATGCCAAATAAATTTTGGCTGCCCTACTATTTCTTCCCCTACATTAAGTAAAATACTTAAACAGTCATTATTAGGGATTGGTATTTTTAAAGCGTCACTAGAAGGATGTTAGTAGAGAGGATTTTGTATACCACATATATATTCAGTGAAGTGTTTATTTGCAGATTTAATGTAGGAAACGTGCAATGAAACACGTGTGTGTGCAAGTGTGAGTGAAAGTGTGTGTGTGTGTGTGTGTGTGTGTGTGTTTGTGTGTGTGTGTGTGTGTGTGTGTGTGTGTGTGTGTGTGTGTGTGTGTGTTTGTGAGTGTGTGTGTGTGACATTTTTTAATATACATATATGAAACACTTGCCCCAATGTGATAAGAGTTGGTTCAGAAGATTTCGGTGTGGGGCTGGCTTTTCCATTCAGTAGACAAACTCTAGTTGCAAAATCCAACCAACGTGAACAAGTATAAAGATGAAGAAGAAAAAAAAAAGAATAACCAAGACAACAAAGAGGAAAGGGGGATCTTCAATAAGAGGTACGGCGCGATGCTGAGATATGGAGATGAGAATTGGAGACAGAAATATGTCAAATGGGGAGAGTATGGTCATAGCTGCATGGGATAGCTAAGGACAGGACGTCGTGGAGTCAGCTGGTAAGAGGCTGTCGTGTCTGGTTTACAGTATTAGCGACCAGTATTTCATATTTTGAAATTTCTGTCAGAAAAATCTTCTTTAACCGGATTTTAAATTGTAGAAGTGTGAAACATTTTTGCGAGAGTATATCATTTTTATATATTCATATATTTTAAGGAAAATTGTGTCGTAAAGTGATGTCTCCACTTTTCCAACGAGAATTGGAGACAGAAATATGTCAAATGGGGAGAGTATGGTCATAGCTGCATGGGATAGCTAAGGACAGGACGTCGTGGAGTGAGCTGGTAAGAGGCTGTCGTGTCTGGTTTACAGTATTAACGACCAGTATTTCATATTTTGAAATTTCTGTCAGAAAAATCTTTTTCTAAACGGATTTTAAATTGTAGAAGTGTGAAACATTTTTGCCAGAGTATATTATTTTTATATATTCATATATTTTGAGAAAAATTGTGTTGTAAAGTGATGTCTCTATTTTTCAAAGGCGTAGCTCGCTGTTTTTTTTTTAGGTGTTTTCACAATTCTTCGTATCGTCAATGCTGTGTGGTGTGGTGATCATGTCTCACCACAGTCTTCTGTCTTGTGTGTTGTCAATTATTTCTGATTCTGTTGTTATTCCATGCCAGGAAGTCAAATACTCCAGCGTCTTCTCTCTTGGTCTCCCCTGCTTCTAATCCTCTCTGACCTTCCCGTTGTGGCCACATACTCTTGTTCTCCCCTTCTCATGTCATGCTAAAAAATGTTGACGCCCTCTTCTGATGTTAATAGCCAAATTTCTTTATGAGTTGCCATTTTTCAAGACATCTTCATTACTATTTCTATTAACTGGGTTGTTATCATTTTTCTATATAACCACATTTCCTCAGCTTCCACATAATTTTTCACTTGTTTGCTTATAGTCCATGATTGGCTTTCATACATCAGGATTATATCAGTGTAGATCTTAGGGACTTCCTTCTTCAACTTCATTGACAAAGAAAAATTACAAAGAATATTCTGGTCTTATTAAATCCTTGGCTATTCTTGGGCTATTTTACTAGGGGGCTTCTAATTAATGCTTTTATTTTGTATTTTTTTTCTCTCTATTTTTGTGTGTGAATATATTCGGGGAAAAAAAATTGTAACCACTCATGCATGACCTGCGGTATATCACCAACACGTTTTGAAACTTCCTACTCCACTCATACACTTGCTGGACTGACATGCATGCATCACCATACTGAACCTTTATTTGCCGATGCATTTCTATAGGTTTCACTCCTTCACTGATCAATAAACAGAAAACAGAACGCTCCACCTCTTTGGTGCATGTCAAAAGAGATGCGGTCATCTTTAAACTGTCCTTATGACGTTACCGTGTTCATCAGCACCGTGATATCATGTGCTTAACACTCTTTACATCCATTACAACGATATTGACAGTTTGAAAGGCAATGGAATGGTTACTATAATTTATATCCCACTTTACAAGTTTTCATTTGAAGCCCCCTCGTACGTGTACCTCCTTAATACATCTTCCATTTGCTGTTATTAAGAGACTCAAATAGTTAAATACATTGGCAAATACGTATGCAGGGATCCGACCCAGTACCTTCTGCGCCTGAGGCGGACACATAACCTTTCAGCCACGGTCCCTCCTATGTATTACATAATAAATTAATTTCAAAGCTAATATATTTGTCACATTTAATTATTTCTTTTTTTAAACTATAGTCTCCAAATAAATAATAATTATACAGTATGTAAGAAGTTCTAATAGCGAGCACAATGGCTTCTGACATTTAATTATTTAACAAGAAAACCAGGCGTGTAAGCTGGTTCTCTGAGATACGAGAAACAGTATTCCGTGTGGGCTTTCAAATGATTATTAGGCTCGAGTTAGTTTTACGGAGAAGTTCTTACTTGAAGACGAGAGAAACACGCCTGCATATCTAGCCCTTGGGAGGTCCCGATATCCTCATTACCTTGAGATGTTAGTGCAGAGAAGGTTAATTTGCTACAAGAATGTAGGTCTGGAGTAGCTTCCACGCTGGACGGAAGTAGTTAGGTGGAGGCAGCTCTTAATTATGTGGACAGGTGCTAGGTGGGGGTTCCCCGGGACAGTATATAGATAAGGAATGGAAATTGCACACAGAGCTTGTTAAAGGTGTCTCTATAACTAGCAGGAAACAAAATAGAAACAGAGAGAAAAATAAATCCGTCATGGCTGAAGACGTGATACAAATGTCTATTTTTAAAGGGGGAACATTATGAATGTTTTTATCACCTTAGATCCCTGTGGCCGAGTGGCTTCAAGACTCAGCGTCGGCCTCTAATACCGAAGCCCGGGGACGATTCAAGCAGTGGGTATTTTTACTTTAAAGTATATAACTTGAGAATGTAATTACATCCCCTAACCATAGGCTAATAGGCAGACGTCTAGACTTCGAAGATGAGGGTGAATAATAAGTAGGGCCGAAGTGCACGTTTATAATCACGCAGACAGTCCAGATTTGTGTGGCACATTATGAGAAGAAATAAACTTGACAACTAAGCAACAACTGGCAACCTTCATGGTAAAATGGCAAGGGAAAGGGAAAGAGATGAATACCTGGATACTTAGCCACATGACATAAACGGAACAAAAGCACGTACCTGATCCAATTCTCTGGTGATGTTGTAAGATGGCGGACCGTGACCGCCTACACATATCGGCATGACACAAAATGATGATGATGATGCATGCGCTTGCTTTCTTTTACCTGTTGACCTGTACTTGCATTGCCATAACTGTGAGCATTAAACTCTCTCAGTGCCAATACCTCGGTAAGTAAATATTCAAAACAGACTGCCGCTTTAATTACGTCAATTAAACATTTGTGGATGAGTCGTTTCTCAGCTCCGCAACGATATTAGATATTAGTCCTGACACATAAATTGAATTTTAATCACAATTTATTGCTAGTAGGCGTGACATGTGTCCTTTCCGGCCCTGTTTTCTCTAATTTTTTACGGGGAACACGAGCTCATTAAATTCATTCTTCCGCTATACCTTGGCTAGCGTGATATTGTTTCACTTTTATATTTGCTGTAGTTTTAGTTTCACCTTTGAAAGTGAAAAGCTTCAGCTGTGGGTAACATAAAACTGATGCTTGGTACCTCGGTAATTGGTGTTTTATTTGTATATAAACACCCATGACGTAACTTGATGTTCAAGCTAGAAGATTATGTTTTTGATGCGTTGCTGTGTGTCGAAATGTTATGTTTTTTATTCAGTTTTTGTTTTCTTCGTAAATGAACAGATCAAACATTTCTATTCACATGGAGCCGTCACAGAGATTTCTTAATCAGTTAGTTACTAATAAAAGTGCTACTACTACTACTGCTACTACTACTACTACTACTACTAGTAATAATATTATTAATTCTAGTATTACTACAACAACAACAACAACTACTACTACTACTACTACTACTACTATTACTACTACTACTACTACTACTACTACTACTACTACTACTACTACTACTATTTCTACTACTACTACTACTACTACTACTACTACTACTACTACCACTGCTACAACTACTCCAGTTTTTCGTCTTATTCTCTACCTTCTCCCTCTTTTTTAAATGCTTTTCTTTCTTCTTCATGGTCATCCTCATCATTATCTTATTCTTCATCGTTATCTTCACAATCATCATATTCTTCTTCTCCTCGTCCTCTGTCTCCTTCTCCCTCCTCTTCTTCGTTTGACCTACTGTTTCTCAGACAGTGTTAGATTATGAAGATAAGTCTTAAACCAGTTCTAGCATACACCTCATATACCGTTTTATCTTCTGCTTCAGTTAAAGTATTCATCAAGATTCTGTGAGAAAGATATTTTGCTTCCTTTTATTTAAAAAAATTTTTTTTTGGTGTCCCACGTTGCCTGGGCGATGTTAGGGTGGGCGTCTAACTAACTACACTAACTCTGTTCTCTTTGCGGTTTTCTACAGAGATGTATTGTAGTCACTATGGTATAATTATACAGTCTCTGTCTTGATTTTCTGGACAAAGAGTAGATGTGATGCCTCACCTGGCAAAGAAAGAAAGAAAGAAAGAAAGAAAGAAAGAAAGAGACATGTCGACAAACAGACAGACAAACAAACAGATAGACAGACAGAAGGGAAGGAGGAGAAAGAATAATAGTAACAAAAAGATCAAAAATGAGTAGAGAGTCGTAAAAACTTACTTAGAACAATTTTTCCAAATGTCATTATTTAAGATATGTTCTATTTCCAAGAAAATACATTAACAAATGTACGTTTGTAATGAAATTGTTACACAGAAAGGAAATATAACTGAATGCATTCTGTCTTACATTATTACTACTGTGATTACTACTAATGAGATTTTCTTGTTTTGTAGTGCCATCTATCGCCACTTTGATGACGTACAGCACGAAAACAGAAAACTGAATAACATGTGTGATCCTGTTAGAGGGCGGATGAAGGAAAGGAAGTATTCACTGATGCATTTTAAATCCTCTTGATTTGTGATTTATGGACAGAAACAGTTGGGGGTTAGGGTGTGAAACAATGATCCTAGCATGTCTTAAAATGTAACCGGCGTTGTGTTTCACGCCCAGAGCATTCAGAGATGTAAAGTATCACACGCTGTAAGAACTACAGGTCAGGATCATTCTTGGAAGTTGAGAGACATTCAGCGATAGAGTCTATTTCCATGTTATGTAATATGAAATCGCGAACAGTTTTCAAGAAGTCAGAAATGAGTATCTGACAGAAGACACACTCAGCGACCATTTCCATGGTATGTAATATGAAATCTCGAACAGTTTTCATCTCATCTCTCATCTCATCATGTTCCTCTTGTACCTTGCGGTGTCGAGGTGAAGTATAAACAGAGGGAGAGTGCCCGCTTATGGGCTTCATGTATCGATATTCCCATGGACTCTGTTATTCCCTGCGTCCATCGTTTACGTGGTCGGCCTCTTCCTCTGCTTCCCTCTGGTCTGTACATCATTGCTTGTTGTGGTATGCTGTTAGTTGGTAACCTACTTGCATGGCCAAACCATTTGACTTGCTGCCTTCTAATAAAATCTAGTGCAGCTATAACCCTAACTTTAGTCCTGATTTCTTCATTTCTGATCTTATCTCTTCTTGATACATTGATTATTCTTCTCAGGAAACTCATTTCTGTTGTAGTGATTGTTCTTTTCTTTTTTTCTGTCATTGTCCATGTTTGGAATTGGTAACATTGAGTTGGTAGGAAGATTGTGTTGTAAAGTGATTACTTAGTAGTTATTGATACATGTTTGTTCTTTAGTATTGGGGCAATTTTTCCAATGAATTGGTTTGTCTTATTGCATCTATTTTCGATCTCGTCTTCTGATTTGCCATTTGATATTATAATTCCTAGGTACTTGAAACTCTTTACTTGTTTCAAGGGATGTTCGTTTAGGTGAATCGTTGTTGCTTTTTCTTCTTTAGTTATAGTCATTACCTCTGTTTTGCTTGTGTTAATTTGCATGTTATGTTCTCTACACATTTCGTTTAGACTATTTATGTGGTCTTGTAATTCAGCTTCTAATTTTGCTATTAGTGCTTGGTCGCCCGCAAACAGGAGTTCTCTAATGGTTAGATTTGCAGATGGTTCTTCTTCTTTGTTCTCATCATGCGGTATTCTTGCGGTCTCTGTTTGGCTGGTTTCTTTGCATATGTTGTCTATATATGTTATAAACAAGAGAGGGGACAGGACACAACCTTGTCGTGCTCCGGATCTTATGGTAAAGGGTTCTGAGTGTCCTCCAGTTGCTCTCACTATGCATTCACAGTTTTCAAGAAGTCAAATATGAGTATCTGACAGAAGACACACTCAGCGACCATTTCCATGGTATGTAATATGAAATCTCGAACAGTTTTCAAGAAGTCAAATATGAGTATCTGACAGAAGACACTTGAAAATATTATCTAGGGCATGCATCATCATCATGTAGCAGATCCTGTGCAGAACGTGGCTCTCATCTGGACATGTCGAAACGTCTCTCGATCTCTGGATATTTCGCCTGCCTCATGCACCCTCATGCCAAACAACAGTGTCCTGCGTCCATCTTAGTGCTGGTAAATCCCTGCCTTTTCTACCAGGAACCAGGCCTCCTACCACTGTCCTCTCCATGGCCACTGTCAGGTTTAACATGGCCAAGGTATTTCAGTATCTGAGACATGATACTGTTTATATACAGTTTTCTTCCATATGTACACTATGGAAATGTTGATCTATCAGTACATTATGCCATTAGATGTTTTCATGCATGGCTTTCAAATCAACAGATTACAATCGCAGTGTATTGTGCAATTGGTGCATTTCTTTACATTGGGCTTTACCACTCCACTGGTGATCCCTGTGCAAGCAGCATACTGCATTGTCCTCCCTCTAGTGGCGATTAAGTTCCTCCAATTCCAGAAGATATGGTATGAATCTTGACCTGGATTTTTTCAAAATATGAAACCGGAGGTCATTACAATCACTTTTCATCACTGGGCAACCTCTCAGAAGTCATGCATTTTCAAAAAAAAAAGAGTGGTAAACTAGTACACATTCAACATCGGCAGTTGGAAATCGAAAAGAGTTTATCTTTGCTAAGACAAATGTGATAATTGTATCATCCTACCCGCTATAGAATATTTATAGCGTGTGTTGTTCAGATATACCTACATTTGAATCGTAGGCCTACTGGTACTTCATAGTTTGCGCACCGCACTATAATTCTGCTTGGGTATTTTCTGTGGAAAGAATGAAGGCTTTATGGAGATATCCGAGGGTACTTTGATGGCGACTCTTAACAAACCTGATCAACCAATCGACATCCTTTGAGTATGTACAATACCTATTTCTAATAGTAAATTTAATAGTATGTACAAAAAACCATTCTGGGGGGGGGGGGGGGGGAGGGGCTGTGTGGTCTCGAGGTATGGTGTCCGCCTCGAGTGTTGGAGGTCCCGGGTTCAAGTCCCGGTGAAGACCGGGATTTTTTTCACGTGGACTTCTAGTAATAAATTTTTCCTGGTCTCTGGGTAGTGAGATCGGACTCCCGTGTGTACTGTTGCGCACGTAAAGAATCCCTTGGCCGTTGGAAATCGAAAAAGAGTAGCCTAACGGCGCTGGCCGGGCACATTTTCGAGTTGAAAATCTACCCAAAGTATTTCAGGATCCTCGTCGGTGCTACGGAGTTCGTGCACTGAGCTGAGTTTCTCCAGACTCAGGTTTGAGTTAGGAGGAGAACGGAGCACTTATGGGTTACACCCGTGTGCCGTGATGTTGATCCATCGACTAAACTAAACTAAACAAAAACTAAATAATCTAATCCTCTTCCGTTACTTATGTGCACACACCAAACCAACCAATCCACGGCCATTAATTACGCACAATAGCCGATCCAGTAAAGCAACGTTCTTTATCTGTGTACATGTAGCATGCACATCCAGTTATTGCTGATACCTCCCTGGAGTGTTTGTAAGACAAACCCGATGAGAATTATTGTACCAAGACATAGTATGTGAAATGTTCATAAACCATGTCTTAACTTCCAATAGGTACAGGGTGTATTTTTAATGACTGTGGGGTTTTTGAAAATATTGCCGTTCCAAGTTTTGTATTTTCCATTTACGTTGCATGATCTCCACAGAGGGTGTATACGAAACTTGGAACGGCGATATTTTCATACACCACCCATCCATCCATCATGTGCCATGCCGGTAAGCGTGGGCGGTCATGTTCTGCCATCTCACTCGATCACCAGAGTCGTGGATCAGCTCCATGTTTCTGTCTCGACCATGCCACAAGGCCAAGCCATCCAGGTACTTGCTTCTAGGTCTTCCCCTTGGTCTGTTCCCCTCGATCTTACCAGTTGTCACCAAGTTCTCCAGATCATTTCTTCTCATAACATGTCCAAACAATTGTGACTGTCTACGTCTATTGTCTCTAATCAGTTTACGATCTTCATTTGTTTCTTGAAGAACGTGTTCATTGGTCTTTCTGGCTGTCCATGGTATTCTTTGCATTTTCCTCAGAAACCACATTTCTACAGCCATCAGATGTTTTTCAGCCTGATTGCTCATTGTCCAAGCTTCACATCCATATAAGAGTACAGGTTATATGTAGCATCTCAACACTCTTTTTCTCGTTTCAATTGACATCTTTTTATTGGTCAGTATGTTTTTCATCTTCCTAAAGGCTACTTTTGCCATGGCGTTTCTTGTTCTAATCTCTTCAAGGCATCTCCCATCAGATGTTATTACTGTTCCGAGATAATTGTACCTATTCACTTGTTGAAGAATATTCCCATTTACTTGTATATTACATTGTGGTATTTCGTTCTTCCTAGTGACGACCATAATCTGTGTCTTTTTACAATTTAATTCTAACCCTAGTTGTTCACTGTGTGTAACAACCGCATCTACTAAATTTTGCAGGTCCTGTTCATTGTCTCCAAACAAGACTGTATCATCTGCATATCTAATGTTATTGATGCATCGTCCCCCAATGTTGATTCCTTCCATATCTTCAATATTTCTGAAAATACTTTCACTGTACAGGGAAAACAGATCTGGAGACATTACACATCCCTGTCTCACACCTCTCTTAATAGGCTGATATTGGCTTACTTCATTATCAACTCTTATGGCAGCTTGTTGTTTCCAATATATGTTTTTTACAAGTCTAAGGTCTTTTCCATCAATCTGTAGATCCTCAAGCATCCTTATCATGTTGACATGTCTCACTTTATCGAAAGCCTTTGTGTAGTCAATAAAGCAAAGGTGTAGATCTTTGTTTACTTCTATAGAACGTTCGATTACGGTTCTCAGTATATACACAGCATTTACTGTACCCTTGCCTTTTACAAAACCACATTGTTCTTCTCCTATTTCAGGTTGTATTTTCCTCCTAACTCTTTGCATGATAATTCTTAGCAAAATCTTCGTGATGTGACTCATTATACTAATTGTTCGATGTTGATCACATTCCAAGGCTCCGGATTTCTTTGGGATTGCAATAAATACAGAATTACATAACTCCTGAGGTATATTTCCAGTATCGTATATTGTATTAAGCAGACTGGTAACTTTATCTATTCCATATTCTTCTAAAGCATTAATCATTTCTGTTGTGACGCTGTCTGAACCGGGGGTCTTGCCAGATTTCATATGGTTAAGAGCATTCTGAACCCCCATCTTCAAAATTGCTGGTCCTTCATTATTATTTTGAACATCATACTGTTCGTCTCTGTTATCGTCATAAAGGTTTTTCACGTAATCTGACCATACATGTAAGATCTGATCTTTTTCTATTATGACTCTTCCATCTTTTGCCTTTAGACAGCCTGCTGATGTACTTGTTCTTTGATTAGTAAGCTCCTGAATTCTTTTGTGCATTAGTTTCGCATTTTTACTGTTGTATTGTTCTTCAATTTCTCTGCAATTTTTCTCAAGCCATGTTTCTTTTACCTCCTTACATAAGGTTCTGACTTTTCTGTGAATTTCTTCATAGTTGGCAAGATTATTTTTGTTCTGTCTTCTTGTTTCCATTAGTTGTAAAATTTCTTCAGTCATCCATGTCTTACGGCCCACTTTCTTTACTTTTGGAATAGTTTTTTCTGCTGCACAACTGATTGAATTCTTCAGCATTTCCCATTGATCATCTACATCTTGAAATAGGATCTCTAGATCAGACAATAAATCAAATTTGTTCTTTACTTCTATGTTAAAATTATCTTGTATTTCTTTGTCAGTTTTCAATTTGCACAAGTCATATTTAGGGTTTCCTGCTGTATACTTGACTTTCTTTAACTTTACCCTCAATGTGCCTATAATTAATCTGTGATCACTGTAACAGTCTGCATTTTGAACTGTTTTTACGACTGTTAACGCATTTCGAAATCTTTTGCTAATCAGGACGTAATCTATCTGGTTTTTAATCCTTCTGCCTGGACTCCTCCATATCCATAATCTTCTAGGATGCTGTTTAAACCAGGTGCTTCCAACAACCATTTCTTGTTCTTTTTCCCATTCTACAAGTCTGTATCCTCTTTCATTTCTCTCTCCCAAACCATGGTTGCCTACACTGCATCCGTCGCTTTGCTTTCCTATTTTTGAGTTGAAATCACCCATTATGATATTTATTTCTGATTTTTTACAGTTCTTCAAAGCAGACTCCATGTCATTATAAAATTCCTCTATACTTTCTTCACTGCATTCACTTGTTGGGGCATATACTTGAATGACATTTATTTTAAAAGGTCTTCCGTTTAATTTTACTAATAGAACTATGTCTGACACAGCCCGATATCCTTTGACAGAATTTGATGTTTGCTTATCTAATATAATGGCTACACCTCTTTGCTGTTCTTCTCCCCCAGAGTAAATAATCTTACAATCCTCTCCTGTCCTTATCCCTGCTCCTATCCATCTCGTTTCCGATATTCCTAATATGTTAATCTTCTCTCTCTCCATTTCTTTTTTGATGTTTTCTAATTTTCCATCTGCATTCATTGTTCTAGCATTCCAAGTTCCTACTTTCAGTGATATTAATCTTTTGCACCTAGTAGCCTGTTGACGGTTTGGAGTCACCTGGTGCGCATGACTATCCATACCGGGCGAGGCTGGTCCTATGGAGCACCCATTTACGCCGTTTCTTTGATTATCGATGAGTCCACACAACATGATTTTCTTGGCATCTATAAAGAAGGTAGTTTGCCATTGCTTTCCTTCCTAGCAGTGACCATACTGGTCAGTGACCGTAGCCATTGTCTCCTCGAAAAAAAAGGAGATCCTCTGCCTACCGTCGTGAAGGTGGAGACCATAACCTACAACTATCTGTCGGCTGCCCTCCATCTTCAACCACCACCTGCATCCATGGCTTCACGTAACCCTGATCGGGGGGCTAAACGGGTACTCAACTTTGCCCAAGGGTGTCCCGTAGGCTAGCGGAGGGAAATAGGCGCCTTACTTCTCCTTTGATAGGGGATACCCCTACCCCGCTACCCAACATACATCCTACAGTCATTAAAAATAGATCCTGTATTACTTCGACGGAGCGCACCGTAAGAGACATACACGGTATGGCAAACATATAAGTATCTCAAGTGTTGAGAAAATAGGCGATCTACAACACAAGAAAATACACATGTGTTCAAGATAACATAATATTATACTTCAAATCTATGAAATATAGACACTTGTCTATGCTTTAAGTGCTGTATGTCAATTTTGCTAATCTGCAGAAATATCGTAGGCTCTTTAATCTTCATTAGTCCGAATATATAGTTCCCATAAAGATAAACAGCTGAAAGGTTTATGCCCCCTAGAAAAGGTAAATTGATAAATTAAAGCACATAAAAACAACTTCCTGAAATTCTTTCCTGAAGGTTGCAGGTGTAGTCGATGTTGTAGATTTTTAACGGTGGATGCAGAATTTAATGGAGGGTTACATTTTTGTCTAATTACGAGGCAAAACCACTAACATGCTACCATGGCGCATTGTGAATATGATGTTATGGTTTACATTTTGTTGACCGAACTATGCTTAATATGGTAATTGTTGCAGGTGTAGTCGACGTTGTAGATTTTTAACGGCAGCTAAAGGGTTTAAATAAGAGTTATATGTTTGTCTAATTACGAGGCGACCCCGCTAACATGCTACGATGGTGCACAGCAAATGTGATGTTATGCTTTATATTTTAAAGACCGAACGATATCGATGCTTAATACTGTAAGTTTTACGCCGGTTAATAATGTAAGACTGGGGTGTGTTTTATTTTATTTATTGCTACTGACATATAAGTATAAGATTACTAAAGAGAGTTTAATGAGTTGCTCTTTGGAAATGACCACAGATAGTTATTTAAGAACAATGCGTATCTCCAGCACCATATAATTGCCATAACAATTGCTGTCAGAGCTTTGATGTGAAGACTATCATCAAAAAGACCAAATGTATGGCAATTCGACTAATACCGATACAATATAACGTAAATATAAATGGAAAATAATTAATCCGAGAGGTTTTCAAATGAAAACTTTAATTGTTGTGTGTGTGTGTGTGTGTGTGTGTGTGTGTGTGTGTGTGTGTGTGTGTGTGTGTGCGCGCGCGCGCACACATATATTCTTTAAAAACATAAATACATAATAAATGTGTCAGTTTTATATATAGCCATCACTGCATTCAATGTAAGTCCTGCAGTGCCGATAAAGTGCATGGATTCCTGTAGAAACACACACACACACACACACAAACACACACACACACACACACACACACACACACACACACAAGTCGGCCCTTCGACAAATAAAAAAGACACACACAGTAATCCCACTTGTCTAATTCTTTTTACACGTGCAACGATATGATTACATAGAGCCGCATTCCATGTTTGAAAACAAAATAACAAAGAAGCATGTTTTATCAACGTGGCCAAAGTTTAAGAAAGTGTAAGGACATAAAACAATAACTTGTCTTGTAGAAGGGCGCATTATCGAGGTTGATAGGGAATCGCGCTGATAATGTCATAACCATGGTCAGAGAAGGTTTAGGCACCGGGGCTCGTCGTCTGCTAAGTGTAAGACAGATTGGCCAACGTGCATTAATGCATCCAGGCCTACACAATGTGATGTCTCTATCACATTCTAGACCCAAAGGAGGCAACGGCTTCTGGGTGTTTTATTGTACATTTTTAGGGTCTTTTTAATAATGTTATGTACATGCCGAACTCCGTGGCCAAAGGCTTGCGAACTCGATTCGTGACTCGCTTACCAGTAGTTCGAAACGTAGCCGCGACCGATTTGTGCAGCAGACCGTATCGCGTTGTGTTATAATGTGTTGGTATGGGAGCCGGTCGTTCAGAAAGCAATGGCAAACTACTGAACGTAAAAAAAAACTTGCCTAGTACATCAACAGCAGCTGAAGAATGCTGGTGTTGACTGCTACGTCCTGCAGGAGATATGCAACACTAATAAAAAAATGTACATACAGCCGGCTCCATGGCGAAGAGGTTACGGACAAAGTGCGTGATGCCGCATATCCGCGTTCGAAACACAACTGTGGGCGACTTTGGCAGCAGACCACCTTGAGTTGGTTTTTTACGAAATTGTATGAGTGCCGGTTGTTCAGAAAGCAATGGAAAACTACTGAACGTAAACGTGCCAAGATATCAGAACAGCAAACAATGCTGGTGTTGACTGCAACGTCCTGTAAAGGATATGCAACAAACTTTTTTATGTACTTACAGGCGAGGTAAACAATTATACACCTATTTACGCCATGAATGCGATAAGCGTCCTTAGTTGGTCACCTCTGTGAACGATTTTATAGTATTCTTTATATTTTTATTTTTGCATATCCTTTACAGGACATCGCTGTCAACACCAGCATCTTTCAGCTGTATGCTGATTTCTTGGCAAGATTACGCTCAGTAGTTTGCCATTGCTTTCTGAGCGGCAGGCTCACATACCCTGTAAAGTTACCGATGCGATTCGAACCACTGCTGATTCTCACCGTCATCACGTTACCTACGAGAGTATACGAGATTACGGAGAAAAGTCATAACCTCTAAGCCACCAAGCCGCATTCTTTATAATAATATGACTAATTATATAATTAACAGTCTTTGTAACAGACCCTGGATCATTAGCTATTATATTTAATGTTCCTTCAGAGATTGTATCATCTCTACTGAATTCTGTATTATGTGGCTTATCTATGTCTTTAGTTTTAAATCTCCCTTGGCAATGACAAACTCGCAATGACAAACCGGTACAGGATTGCATTATCTACCT
Organism: Cepaea hortensis; assembly: GCA_963921405.1. Lineage (NCBI taxonomy): Eukaryota > Metazoa > Mollusca > Gastropoda > Stylommatophora > Helicidae > Cepaea > Cepaea hortensis. The sequence goes on along the minus strand of OY992880.1, from coordinate 100,305,995 downwards.
GTTAATCAGCCTTTCTTCAAGTAGGCGGGGAGTAGACGCGGAGCACTTTGGGTAATTGAGAATAACTGCCGACTGAAGTTCCCAGTTCATAAGCACAAAGAGGGCTCTTCATCACACATTTCAGCATTTAGTGTTGAGTGAGAAAGCTGGCAAAGCTAGAGTTGACTTAATGGAATCGGACTTAACGTGTGCATACATGCATGCGTAGCTGTATAATACAGACGTGCATGTTCACACACACACACATACACACACACACACACACACATACACTCACACACACAGACAGCTATATAATACATGTCGGCTTGCATGCACGCTGTTAATCCTCTGTCGTCTCCACAATTAAGGTAGGCTGCAATGCATCTACAACTCTCTCTCTCTCTCTCTCTCTCTCTCTCTCTCTCTCTCTCTCTCTCTCTCTCTCTCTCTTACGCATATGCTCTGCATTCTGGCATACTGCTGTTAGCCCTATTCTTCATATTTGCAGAGAAAGCCAATGATTATGAATGTCACAAAATGATATAAGATAGTTGAGTCACGGTTGTCAGTAGCTTTTAAAGGTGTTATTATGTAGCAATAGAACAACCAATAACCTCAGCCTGAAAGAACAGCGTAACCTATATCTTAACATAGTAAAAACGAAGATAATGCAGATAGACAAAACTATTTTGGAGAAAAAAATATAATTTACCGAGGAAATATTGGAAGCAGTGGAAAATTTCGAATATCTTGGGTCATTAATTACCAACAATGGTGACACGAAGGAAACTAATGCATATCTATTGCTCTTCAGAAAATACAACAACTGAATAAATTGTGGAGGGGAGCAGATAAACTATAAACATTATATTTTTAAGAACATGCATCTTTCCCAATGCAACATACGCCTGTGAGACCTGGACACTTACTAAACAAGCTGAACAGCGCATACATGCAGATGAATATAAATGTTATAGACGGGTTCTAAGAAAATTTTGGATGCAGAAAAGAACAAATGAATCCATACGACAAGATGTGACTATTGAAGAAGGTTGGCTACTAAATACGATAAAACAAAGACAACTGAAATATTTTGGCCACTTGAAACGTGTTGAAAGTTTGGAGAGAACAATCATGGAAGGGTATATGCGCGGGAAGAGAGGAAGGGGAAGGTCAAAGAGAAGATGGGTGCAGGATGTGGCAGATGATCTCCAGATGAGTGTATCGGGCGCGGGACATCTTGCTTATGACTGAGAAGTTTTCTGGACGGTTGTTATGGGTTTGACGTTCTGCAAGTGACATGCTACTGAATGAATGAATGAATGAATGAATGAATGAATGAATGAATGAATGAATGAATGAATGAATGAATGAATGAATGAATGAATGAATGAATGAATGAATATCCATCTAGTTTTATGTTTATGTGTGGCGGTCGATAATTACCACATGCATATTCGAATGCGCGTACAAAGTGTGACTCGTACATGTGTTGAAAATATCGGCCAAAATTGACGATTTCACCACCAAACAAGAACAGAGTGCTGTTGTGAGTTGTTTTCTTTTTTAAGCCAGCGGATTTACTGCCAAAGATATTCATAAGGAAATTGTACCTCTCTATAGCCGCGAGCGTTTCTCGCGAAGAGCAGGAAAAAAACTGGGTCTTTTTCCCCATGGACGTTTAAAAATTGTTGATGAAGACTGACTTGGTCCCCTGTACAGAATAGGACAGAGTCAATTGTGTTTCGGGTGGAGGTGATTGTTCAAGTTGACATGCGAGTAACGATAGACAGTGTGGCAACTACAGTAGGATGTTCTCCTTGTTTAGCTATAGCATGATGCGTGATATGTTAAATGTCTGCAAAGTGTACTCATGTTGGGTTCCCATAAATACAGTGAAGAACACAAAATGTACCTAATGAGTATTTTATTATTGCATCTCACCCAGTATGCAGATGAAGGGGAAGTCAAGTTCAATGAAATTGTTACAGGAGACGAATAACGGGTGCATCCCAGCTTTTGTGCGATGGAAACATACTTCGTTATCTTCAACCAAGAAATTGAAGGTTTCGTCATCAACAGGAAGGTTATGATTACTGTTTTATGGATTCCAAAGGAGTGCTGGGTGGGGGAGGGGGTGTGTGAACATAAGAATAATGCATCGTACTAAGAAGTTCCAATAATGCTTCATGAAGCTAATACAAAACAACAACATCAATACCCAGGTCTACTGACTACGGAGTTACTTCTCTTTCACGACAATGCCAGGATCATACAGGTTGGTTAACAGGTAAGAAGTATGCTTAACTAGGATGGGAACTTCGTGAAGACTCGGATTTGATATACTTCAGCCACAACCCAGTCCCGAGCAGTTTCCAACTCTTTGGTTTGCAAAAATATCACTTTGGCGGCAAACAATTTGCTGGTGATAAAGAAGTTGATTGTGAGGTGCGAACATCGCTAAGGGAGCACCCAAGAGACTTTTATAGTGCAGGAATTGGGGATTGATAAAACAATGGGATTGATGCATCAAAGTTCATAAAGATTACGTAAAGAAATAAGAATAGAAGTAAGTACAATAATAAATTGTTAAAGAGTCAGCATCCCATATAGTATATTTCTTTATTTATTTTTTTAAGCATACTTACTTACTAATTTATCATTTAATCTGCAAATTTTCTCGCTCTCTACCTTTTACACGTATGCCTTCCGACACATAGTCATGACTTCATCTATACATACACATACTGTACTAATGAAATCGATTGCTGAAGCAGCCCACTCCATGATGATACAGTTTGTATGAGATTAGAGTGGTATTTATACTTCAGCATCATGCATACAAGGAGCCTCAGAAGGACAATGTTAGTGCATTTATTCTCACCGAGTAATGACAGAAGCGACAGAAACTCCACAGTGGAGCAAGCACGCCAGGAGGTTTCTGACCATCAGAAGTAGTTCCCCTGAGACGAATGTTTCAACTAGTACCAAGTAGTAGAGGGCTCGTACAATATATGCAATACGCCCCATTGAGTGGAAAACGGCCTTCCTTCCTTTAGGACACTGGACAATGGTCACTGACCGTACTAACCGGGACAGACAATTCTTTAAACGGTGGGGGGGGGGGGGAAAGGGGGTCCGCTTCAAATTAACACTTTAAATGTGTGTGTTTGTGTGTGAGTGAGTGTGTATGTTTGTGTGTGAATGTATTCTGAAAAAGTACAGAACAAATGGATCATATTTTTCAATGTAGTTACCACTGGGTTCAATGCAAGCTCTCAAGCGCCTATAATGTGTAGAAAAAAAATTCTCCTGGATGTTAAAAAAAAAAAAAAACTCCTGGACGTGTGTGTAATCACTCATGCACCACCTGCAGAACTTCTCCATCAGACCGTAAAGTTTTGAGACTTCCTACTCCATTCACACACTTGCTGGGCTGACAGGCATGCATCACAATACTGGATCTTCATTCGCCGATGAATGTCTATAGGTTTCACCCCTTCACTGATAAAAAACTTATAACAGAACGCTGCTCATCTTTGGTGCATGTCAAAAGTGGGGTGGTCATCTTTAAACTGTCCTTATAACGACACTGTGTTCGTCTTCACCGTGATGTCACGTGATTAACTTTCTTAACATCCTTAACAACAATATTGACAGGTAACAAAACAATGACATGGTTATCGTAATTTCTATTACACTTTAAAGGTGTTGATTTGAAGCCCACTCGTATTAAATGGTGAAGCTTTTATAAAAAGCAAGTTACATGTACTTTAAAGAACGTTGCAGTCAACCTCCGCATTTATTGTCAGTTTGTGATTTACTAGACAGTTTTAGTTCAGTAATTTGCCATTGCTTTCAGAACAGCTAACGCCTCTTTCCATCGATCGGCTTCCACATCGTCCGCGACCGATTTCGAACTCTCAGGACTGAATGTCGGAGTATTATGAAACTGTGTGTCTCACAATCGCATGAGCCACAGAGACGGTCTATTTTGAAACGTTTATGCTTGAATTTAAATTCGCTATGTCTATTTAAATTTACTATATGTTTAAATTTATGTCTGAAAATAACGATTGGAATCGCCATATTAAATGGACGAATTTGAATAAAATTTAATTTGAAGAATGTGATTTGTTGGTTATCGCGTTGATAGCCTTTCGTCAGTTGCATTGTTTATTATTATCTTTAAAGACATTTTTATTAAAGTGGCCCCTCTTCAAATTAAATACTCTGCTTTGTTTCTTAAGCTACGGGGAAGTAATAAAATCTGTGTGCTTTGCGATCTGAATCCTGCACCTTCATCATTGGCAGAGCTTGTGATCCGTGAGGATTTAGACTGATGCGCATCTCTTTGATTGGCACACGCTTATCTGGCACACTGTACGCTGCTTTTGTTCCTGTACGCTAGCGCATCGTCAAGATCTTTAAGTTCGCCAAAAAATGATCAAATAGTGAGTTTCGTATGTCGGGCAAACAAAAGCTGGGATTGAATACTAAAAAATTTATAAATTTCATAATCAGTTATTTGTTTTAACGAAGTTATGAATCCACTTTTACTAAGAATAACAAAGTGGAGAGTCGCGGTAATAAATACCTAGTACGCATACCAGCTGGCCCCATTGAAGCCAATTTTCATTGAAATGGGCTGCACGTTGAACCTGGCATAAAATGGATACTAGGAAATGTTCTGGTAAGAAAAGGCGGCCGGCGTTATATTTACCACATCAACTATCGATTACTGATTGGTCTATAAATAAACGGTCATTAATTCATTCAGTAGCATGCCCTTTGCTGAACCTCCCTCCCATAACAACCTTCCGGAACACCTCTCGGTCACAAGCAAGATGCCTCGCGTCCGATACACCCATCTGGAGATCATCCGTCACATCCTGCATTCATCTTCTCTTTGGCCTTCCTCTTCCTCTCTTCCCAGGCATATACTTCTCCATTATTGTTCTCTCCAAACTTTCATGAGGTTTCAAGTGACAAAAATGTTTTAATTTTCTATGTTTTATCGTCTTTAATAGCCAACCCTCTTCAATATTTTGGATGCATGTGTTCTTTTCTTTAGCCAAGATGTTCTTAGAACCCGACTATATCCTTTGTATTTATATGCGTTTATGCGCTGTTCAGCTTATTTAGTAAGTGTTCATGTCTCACAGGCGTATGTTGCAATGGGAAAGATGCATGCTCTTATAAATCTAATTTTTGTAGTTCTATCTGTCCCTCTCCATAATTTATTCAGTTGTTTTAGTCTTTTAAGAGCAGTTGATAGTCGTCGTTTAATTTCTTTCATTGTGTCACCGTTGTGAGGTACTAGCACCATATATCCAATACGTCCTGAGGCGTGGAGAACAACCTTTATTACTACACGACACTGAGTAAGCATTACTGTCAACTGTCAAAACTGTCATTACTGGAGATGCTACCTTGCGCTGTGAAATAGGGAGGTCTTGAGCCATCATCACTGACTGGAAAAAAAGACAGAAAATCAGCGATATTTATTGTTAATTATGTTTCTCTAACTCTTCTTCTTCTTCTTTTTCGTCTTCTCTTCCTCTTCTTCTTATACGTTATCATCATCATCATCATCATCATCATCACCATCATCATTACCATCATCATCATATTCTTCTTCTTCTTCGTCTTCTTCTTCTTCCTCCTCCTCTTCTTCTTCTTCTTCTTCTTCTTCTTCTTCTTCTTCTTCTTCTTCTTCTTCTTCTTCTTCTTCTTCTTCTTCTTCTTCTTCTCTTACTACTTCTTCTTCCTCTCCTTCTTCTTCTGTTGCTGCTACTAATGCTCTTGATGCTGCTGTTCTTGTTGCTATTTCTGCCGCCCATTATCCCATATTGAGACATGGGACTTCAAATAACTCACAAGCCGTTTAAACTTGTGTTATGTTTTGCATATTCTCCTCGTATTATTCAAATATGTCTTCAAGTCTGCCCGCTCTTTGATGAAAAAAAAGGCGAGATTGCGGCGAAATGGTTACCGACGCAATTTATAATCCCGCAAACCACGTTCGAAACAGTTTCTGGAGATTTGGCAATAGACAGCCTTGAGTTGGTTTTTATGCATTGGTAGCTGTGCCAGTCATTCAGAAAGCAAAGTCAAACTACTGAATGTAAACTTGCCAAGATATCACAAACAGCCAAACAATTCCAGTATGATAACTCTCGTTTTATAATTTGATTGGGTGTTCTAAATGTATGTCCTACTGGGACCAGCATCTTTCCCTCACCTTTGAACTCACTAAAATCACTCTGGAGATCTCAACCAGCTCCACATCAGTGATTCTACCATCACATTAAGTCTGTCTAGTCTGTTCAGGTAGCGATTAATGAATATGTGTAGTTTATTAATAATTACTTTAGTGCTTATCCATATTTCTGGTCCTTATAGCGGTATTGATAGTTAGATTTAAACAGTCTTGGGCTGGCATCATAAACAGCCAAAACAAATTACTGTAGTTTTAATTTCTGCGGACACATTTCCGAATGATATGAAAGCTCCTTTAGCATTTGTGTGTTCAAAGTTTAAAATCTCTATCTATTCGCTGTCTGTGTCAACATACCCACCTGAATATGTGTATGATTTCATTTTTTGTCTCATGTCTCCTGACTTTAATTATTTGAACATTGAAATCCCCGAGAAGTAGAATTACTTTATCCGTAGTAAAGCGTTATTCATCCCGCCTTTTATGTGCAAGAATGCTAAAATGCAAAAGTACTCACTTGCCTCAGCAATCGCAATCAATCAATCTGTTACAGTCTCCACAATGATGGTTGGCTGCAATGGATCTGCATCAATGTCTGCCTCTCGCCCCAACTGTACATTCTGTCAGATTGCTTCTCCTCCATCTCTTGATGTTATTTTCCCTCTTCTATCGTTGTCTACCTCTTGCTCGCTTACCTTCAACCTTACCCTCCAGTATGGTTTTTATAAGAGTATTGTCTTTTAACGTACCGAAATATTTAACTTACCTCTGTTTTTTATTTCTTTCATCAACTGTCTTTTCATTCCCAGTTTTTCTAGAGCCTTTGTAGTTGATTGTTGTTTGTCCATGAAATACGACATATTCTTCTGTATATCTACATCTCCCTCAGCAGTCAAAAACACTACTAAACGTGGGGCTAGAGGAACAATGAGCATACAAATGTGTATCAGGCCTGTCGTATTATATGGTTCTGGGGGACGCAGAGGTGTTTCCAAGGCACCAGGGCCGGGTTATATACTGGCCAAGACCTATTGACGCGTCCTCGTCGAGCGTCCTGGGCAACAGGTCCCTTCGGGGTCCTGGCTAAAGTCAGTAGGATCGCCGATTCCTCCGAAGTCGGAGAGTGTCTGCCTGTACGGCGAGGAACCACCAGTCTGCACACCAATAAGCCAGACATGGGACAACGGATACTCACGCAAACCTCAGGTCCTGTATGACATCACACTGATGTTGGACAACAGGATGCCTTCATCCGACATACAGGACTTCGCGTTGGAGCTCAAGCCAACGAACACAAGCAAGCCAGCAAGCATATGGTTCTGAAATATGGACAATGAATCAACATGATGGAAACGTCCTGAGACAATTAAACTGCTGTGCAACCGAAAATGGTGCCAGGCCTTAGTCGATATGGCTGAGCTGCCGTATGACAGAAGACGGCACTACATGTTATGGAGAGGTTTAACTCCACCCATGGTCTGGCTGTAGTTATTATGCCTTTTTTTTTTTTTGAAGCACAGTGTAACAAAGTATCGTCTGTCAAGACTGTAGGGTGCCAGTATAGTAACCGAAAAATGAAAAGAACTAGCTGAGCTGAAAATTTGGCAAATTAAACATAAACAAAACACCCCTAGAACTAGCGAGACTTCTAACATTAATTTCAAAGAAAACGAAGGTTTTGTGGTTCGGTTAGACGTGAGGAAACACCAACGAGAGTACAAATAGGCAAAATAACTGGCAGAAGAAGGAGAGGTAAACCAAACAAGAAACAATTTATAAAACAGACACACACAGATCTATCAATACCGACATACGTGCAATTAGAGAGGATCTCACGTGACAGACAATTATGGAATATAATGCTTAGGAGGCTTTACGGCCAGATCAGGTACTGAAATACCAGATGATGATGATGATGATGATGATGATCATGATGATGATGATGATGATGATGATCATGATGATGATCATGATGATGATGATGATGATGATGATGATGATCATGATTGTAACAAGCTATGTGGAGGGTCCCAAATAGCCCGGTCACAATATTTCAAATATCTTCTATAGCCCTGGCTGGGATAGGTCTTTACCTGCCAACCCTCCTCCCGTTTTCCCTGGACACACTGTCACGCTTCCTTTCGACCTAGGGACCTATTTCCTGCAGTGTTCTTCTGGCTGACGCATAAATAACATGGCAGTCGTCAGAACAACTTGGAAGTAATTTTATTAACCTAATCAAGAACAGCACAGGAACACCTAAAGGCAGATAAACAGATAGATCTACACAGACACTACACTGGTAAAGTTCCAACACAGAGCCTCAAGTCGCCACAGTCACAGATCCAGCTTCAGATACTGTCTGATCTGTCCACACACTTCTCACCAAAGATGTCCGAATCTCCTTCCTTCTCCAGCCACTGGGTGTAGGTTCAACCGGCTTTTGTAGAATCCAAGCGACTGGTGTGTTGAGGACTTCGGTTCATTGTCATCTGAATTAGTTCGGCACTAGGTCTTCACTGACCCATGAAAGGCTTTAGTGTTGCCGATAAGGTGAGGTGTTTGTGAAGGATAATGGATGGGTCCTTTTAATGTCCGGTATAAAATGGGTAGGCCCGAAAATCACTCTCAGGCTCCCTCCAGACAACAACTGCTCTCAGGCGTATGTTGTTAAAACAAAACCGGCAATGCACCAGTCATACAAACTGTCCTTGCCTCAAGACCTGCACCTTGCCTCTGTCTCAGAGTTAAGCACACCAAACATTGAGTTGGCCTCGTTGGACATATTGGCGTTAGCCTAGAAGCACTGGTGATAATGTCCCTTAGAAGACATAGTCACTTCCCATAGAAGAGGACCCTGGAAATGATAAACAAAACCTGAGCGACTGGGCTGACTCATGTATCACACAAATACACTATATTTAATACCTGATTGACTAGGCCTGACCTGTCAGGTAGCCCCTGGATTGGCCACGTCCGGGTTTGAGTAGACCTCCAGCTGGACGAAGTCCGGTTGTCTTTTTGGCCACAAGACACACCCTCCACACTCATACCAAGCCTTTATTATGATTGGGCACATTCATTCCCATGCTTCCCTCTCACTTGCAAACCATGCCTTTCTCACCCGCAAGATCTTGTGGTGTGGTGCGCCCAGTAATCTGTGTGCTACATCTCATTACCTAATAGTATAGTAATGGGGTTGTATGGCACGCAGTGTAGTTCCCCACTCCCTGCAAGAATAGGAAAGAAGATACTACCCCCTCCCGGCTCTGCTCTTGTTTGAGCTGTCGCCGCAATGTACCAGCAGTGCCCCACAGAACACATAGATTTAGCGGAATGCCGGTTCTCTAAATGAGATAAAGAAGTCCATTATCTTCCCCACATCATCCCATCTAGTAACAGATGAAAGAGATAGTCCTGTGAATGGCCTCTTCTGGCTCAAGAAGATAGATCAGAGATTGGTGTACCCCATCCCCAAGAATACCATAGCCATCCACTGAGTATATACAACAGAAAGATGACAATCTGTCCAATTCAAGCCATAGACAGAAAGATAGCAACAGCTCATCTGACGCCAAGAACAAATGAAATCCTCTTGGGAGATATATGGTTCAGATTCACTTCCCCGGCTATGCCAAGGACAAGACGCGCAGCCAGATCGGCTAACGGTCACCCAACTCGTCATTGGTTATGATTGGCCTTTCGCCAATTCATCTTCCCCTTCAACACATTGTATATTTATAACTCCATGTTTGGCTGGAGTACCCACAACCCAAGCCCTACCTTTCTTCACCACTTCAGTAGGATGTTGCATCTCTGTCCCAATCTTCAAATCGACTTGACAAGATGCCACTATCCAACGGTAGGTGTGCACACGGCCATGAATTGCTTAGCAGCCGCACCAGCGCACATTTGGCGCAAGGCGCTCCATCGGGTTTACCCGATGTGAAAGACATTGGCTACTTGCTCCATGTAAAGATTGTGATAGGAAGATAACCCAAAGAACCATCTTTCATGGAGATTTGAGAGAACAAGAGAACTGAGAGCTTCCGAAAGCCGTTCCCCCCTGTCTACCCAAAATAAAAGAATGCATAAGGACATGGACCACTGGCGTTTCGCTACATAGGCCCCCTCTTAAGAAAGTCGAACCCTACGAACTTTCTACTGTCAGTGGTTCTGTTCGAATGACCCCACCCTCACATTCAACCATAGGATGCCGTGATAAAAAATCTGCTCCCACATTCTCCCTTCCGGGGATGTATTCGACCGTGAACTGATACGGTTGTAGGAGCAATGACCATCTCATCAACCTCGCGTTCAGTTTCTTAGAAGTTGCCAAGAACGTCAGAGGTTGATGGTCGGACTGCACTTTGAACTGGACTCCATACAGATAAGGTTGAAATTTCTGTACCGCCCACACTAGAGCTAGACATTCCCGTTCGACGGTGGAATAATTCCGTTCGGCGGGTAACAGTTTTCTACTGGCATACGCCACCGGACACAACACCGAAGGATTATCTCGCCCTTCCTGCAACAGAGTTGCTCCAATCCCTATGTTACTCGCGTCGGTTCTCAGAACAAACGTTTTCTCCAAATTCGGGAGTTGCAGGACTGACCTATCCACCAACGCCTGTTTCAGCTTCCCATAAGCCTCTTCACAGCTCGGGGTCCAGACTATAGGATCTGGCGATCCTTTCTTCAGGGTTTCGGTTAACGGCGCTCCAATTTCGTTGAACTTTGGAATGAATTTCTGGTAAAACCCACACAGAGACAAGAAAGACCTAACATCCTTTTTGGATTTAGGACGGGGTGCGAGACGGACCTTCTCAATATTCTTTTCTTCCGGTACCAGTCCCCCTGGGGTAATAGTGTGTCCCAGAAATTCCAAGGATTGATATCCAATCATGCATTTGGCTGGACGGGCGGTTAACCCCTCCTCTTTCAATCTTATGAAGATCTTTTCCAAGGATTTCAGGTGATCTTTCAGATTGTCAGACGCGATGAGAATATCATCCATAAACGAGACGACAGAGGGATCCCTTAAAGGGTCTAATAACTTTCTCATCATGCGTGTGAACACACTGGGCGCATTGCTCAGCCCAAAAGGCATCACCTTAAATTCGTAATGGCCACTCGGAGTACTGAAAGCGAGCATGGGCCGAACCTCAGGCTTCACAGGGATCTGATAATATCCCCGGCTTAAATCAATTTTTGAGAAGTACTTTGCCCTATTTAATCTGGCAAACAATTGATTTGTGTTTGGTAACGGCTCAACTTGGAATGTCGTACAACTATTTAAATGCCTGTAATCAATACATAAGCGGTGTTCCCCGCTTGGCTTCCTCAACAAGACAACCCCGGCATTATAAGGAGAAGTCGAAGGAGTGATGATGTCGTCGTCCAGAAGCTTCTGGATTTCAGTTTCCAGGGCCTTCTCTTTCGAAAATGGCACTGGATATATTTTCTGGCGAACAGGGTCTTGGGTAGTCAGAGTCATATCAAACTCGACCAACCCTGTCCGCCCTGGCCGATCGGTAAGAATCTGCTGATGGGACTCCAACAAACGGATGACACGGTCTGTTTCTTCAGCCGACAGATCAGGATTTATATGTACATCCCTATAGGTTTCCCCAGGGTGTAATGGATACCCCCTATCCGTTTCTTCGCCCGATTCAGTTTCCATCGCGACCGCCATAGTCATGAGTGGGAGAGAAGTACCATCAGATCGTTCTTCATACTTTTTGAGAAGGTTAATGTGGAAGATTTTAGATTTCCCCCTGATCCGGATGGCATAGTTGGTGCGGGAGACAACCCTTTCCACCGGGAAAGGCCCCTGCCAACCAATCTCGAGTTTATTGGAACCTACTGGAAGTAACAACAGAACCCGATCCCCCACCTTAAGAGACCTATCTTTCGTCCTTCTATTGTAGTAGGCCGCGTGTCTCTTTCTGGCCGCCCTCAGATTCTGAGCTGCCAAAGCCCAACCCGTCTGGAGTTTCTTCTTTAACTCTTCGACGTATTTATATGAGGATACAGCTTCTTCAGAAGTTTCCTCCTCTGTCCAACATCTCAATAAGGCTTCTAAGGGACCCTTGATTGGCCTCCCGAATAGTAGAGTGGCTGGAGGCAACCCGGTCGACCCATGGGGAACCTCCCGATAGGCGAACAAGGCGGCTGAGATATACTCATCCCATCTGTCTGGTTTCTCTTGTGCCAGCTTCCGAAGCATGGTCATCAAGGTACCATTAAACCTCTCTACTTGCCCATTAGACTGAGGGTGATACGGGCTTGTGTGAATGTGGTTGGTCTGGAAGATACGAAAGACTTCTTCCATCAGCTTACCACAGAACTGAGACCCATTGTCCGTTAGGATCTGGTTGGGAAATCCCAACCTAGTAAAGGTCTCCATCAGTGCATCAGCCACTCGCTTAGAGTCGATTGTGGCCAAAGGTATCGCCTCGCCCCACATGGAACAGCAATCCACCATCGTGAGAATGTACTTATTCCTCTTCCTAGTCCTAGGAAGAGGACCAACAAGATCGATGGCAACTCTCTCGAAAGGAGAGTTCATAATGGGCATGTCTCCCAGAACTACCGGAGCTGTCCAGTGTTTTGGTGCCACACGCTGGCACTCTGGGCACGACTTGACGTACCTACGCACGTCTCCAGTCATCCCTGGCCAGTAGTAATGGCAGGAAATGCGCTGGAGAGTTGCCCCGACACCCATATGTCCACTGAAAGAAATGGTGTGTCCCATATGAAGAAGCTGTTCCCGATAAGCCTTAGGAACCACCAGCTGTCCATGCTGGTGATCCTCCACTCCGGCTCTCCGGTACAGTAACCGATTCTTCATATAATACTGACCCCGTCTTGGTGGGTCAGAACCTTTTGGCAACTGGTTGAAGCAAGGTTGCAAAGTAGCATCCTGGCTTTGAGCAGCTCGTAACTCCCCAGGCAAGGGATTCACAATCAAGGCTGGCGTCTGCTCATCCTCCAATTGAGATCTGGTTTGCATTGCCCCTACGTACATGGGTTCGGTTGGAATCCCTAGAAAGACGTAGCGACAACCCAAGATCATTGGGAAGATAGGATCTAGCAGAACGGCTGCCTGTATAGTGCCGGTAACATATTTTGATTTGATGTCCACCTTCGCAATTGGAAGAGACATCGCTACCGCACTCTTTGTCGCCGTTTGAATCTCAATAGATTCCCCGGTTAGCTGCTCTGGGCTCACTAAATGTGATGAAATTACAGCCTCAAACTGCAGACCTGTGTCGTAGAGACACTCAACTGGTTGACCGTTCACAAGTACCGTTTCTACTACTGGTGGTTTTTCTAAATCTTTGTTCCCAAGATCCCTCCCTTCTACCTCCTTGTGAGACCCTTCCCCGGTTTCTACAAGACAAGCAGCATAGTGAGAGTCTTTCTGTTTACGCCGGCAATCTACCGTATTGTGTGTGGGAGATTTGCAATAGGCGCACCACTTTTCACTCCACTTTCTTTTAGGAGATCCAGGTGGACTCTTACCAGAGGGTTTCTTACTAGGAACTTTATCGAAAGGATCCTCCTTCTTGGTGTGAGCTGTTTTAGGGTTCTTCTTCTTTCCAGCCCATGTGTCTGGTGGTCGGGGATTGGGTTGTGACAATTCCCCATTATCCCCATGAGCTAGCACATACCTTTCCGCCAACGTGTTCACTATGTCCAACCTTTCTGCCCCATTTTCAAGCAAGAAGGTTTGCAATGGCTTAGGCATCATTCTCTTCATTTGGTCCACGACCACCAATTCTTCCAAACTTTCATAGTCGTTAGCAAATCCAGCTAAAGACATCCACTTCAAAAGGTAAGACTTCAATCTGACACTGTAGGCTGTGAACATCTCTCCTGGCTCTCTCTCTTCGACTTTCTGAACTGTTGTCGATAAGTATGAGCTGTCATCTGGAACCTTTTCAAAAGTGCTTTCTCCAGAGCTTCATAGTCATTCTCCATACCAGGTGGCAACCTAGAATAGACCTCGTACGCGGTCCCCCTCAGGCCCTGTGAGAGTTTCAAGTTCCATTTCCCTCGTTCCAATCCCATAGCCAAAGCCATCGACCGAAATCTGTGAAGATACTGGTCGATCTTATCTTTGTGTTCATCGAACGGGAGTAATGGGAACTTCATTGCCTGGTATGGACCGCCACCAGAAGTTGTTGAGTCAGGGAGAACTGCGTCTCCCACTGCACCGTCTCTTTCCTTGGCAGTTTGAGCTTTCAGCTCCAACTCTCTCATACGGAACTCATGGTCTCTGACTGCCTGCTCGGCCTCCATCTTCCTAGCCTCAGCCTCCATCCTCTTAACCTCAGCCTCCGCCTCAATCCTCTTGGCTTCGCGCACAGCCTGTCTGTAGTCTCTTTCCACTTCCTGCACATATTTCTGTAACTCCGCTCCATCATATCCCATCTCACGCCCTGTAGCCTGTACGTCAGCGACATTAAACCCAGCTGATGCCATCTTGAACTCAGCGGGTAAGGGAAGAGGTAATTGTCTAATAAAATTTTTCTCACAATTACACAACAAGTTACATTACACGACCACAACACGTCGTATGTCGGTCAGTCTGTGTCAGGAAGAGTATAGACAATAGCCAGGCACGGTAGGCAGAACCTATTGATAGAAGACAAGGATATCTGTCCCCTATCACTACGTCAGCCAAAACTCCACCAGGATTTCAAATATCCCGGGACGTGCCCCCAGAAATTGTAACAAGCTATGTGGAGGGTCCCAAATAGCCCGGTCACAATATTTCAAATATCTTCTATAGCCCTGGCTGGGATAGGTCTTTACCTGCCAACCCTCCTCCCGTTTTCCCTGGACACACTGTCACGCTTCCTTTCGACCTAGGGACCTATTTCCTGCAGTGTTCTTCTGGCTGACGCATAAATAACATGGCAGTCGTCAGAACAACTTGGAAGTAATTTTATTAACCTAATCAAGAACAGCACAGGAACACCTAAAGGCAGATAAACAGATAGATCTACACAGACACTACACTGGTAAAGTTCCAACACAGAGCCTCAAGTCGCCACAGTCACAGATCCAGCTTCAGATACTGTCTGATCTGTCCACACACTTCTCACCAAAGATGTCCGAATCTCCTTCCTTCTCCAGCCACTGGGTGTAGGTTCAACCGGCTTTTGTAGAATCCAAGCGACTGGTGTGTTGAGGACTTCGGTTCATTGTCATCTGAATTAGTTCGGCACTAGGTCTTCACTGACCCATGAAAGGCTTTAGTGTTGCCGATAAGGTGAGGTGTTTGTGAAGGATAATGGATGGGTCCTTTTAATGTCCGGTATAAAATGGGTAGGCCCGAAAATCACTCTCAGGCTCCCTCCAGACAACAACTGCTCTCAGGCGTATGTTGTTAAAACAAAACCGGCAATGCACCAGTCATACAAACTGTCCTTGCCTCAAGACCTGCACCTTGCCTCTGTCTCAGAGTTAAGCACACCAAACCTTGAGTTGGCCTCGTTGGACATATTGGCGTTAGCCTAGAAGCACTGGTGATAATGTCCCTTAGAAGACATAGTCACTTCCCATAGAAGAGGACCCTGGAAATGATAAACAAAACCTGAGCGACTGGGCTGACTCATGTATCACACAAATACACTATATTTAATACCTGATTGACTAGGCCTGACCTGTCAGGTAGCCCCTGGATTGGCCACGTCCGGGTTTGAGTAGACCTCCAGCTGGACGAAGTCCGGTTGTCTTTTTGGCCACAAGACACACCCTCCACACTCATACCAAGCCTTTATTATGATTGGGCACATTCATTCCCATGCTTCCCTCTCACTTGCAAACCATGCCTTTCTCACCCGCAAGATCTTGTGGTGTGGTGCGCCCAGTAATCTGTGTGCTACATCTCATTACCTAATAGTATAGTAATGGGGTTGTATGGCACGCAGTGTAGTTCCCCACTCCCTGCAAGAATAGGAAAGAAGATACTACCCCCTCCCGGCTCTGCTCTTGTTTGAGCTGTCGCCGCAATGTACCAGCAGTGCCCCACAGAACACATAGATTTAGCGGAATGCCGGTTCTCTAAATGAGATAAAGAAGTCCATTATCTTCCCCACATCATCCCATCTAGTAACAGATGAAAGAGATAGTCCTGTGAATGGCCTCTTCTGGCTCAAGAAGATAGATCAGAGATTGGTGTACCCCATCCCCAAGAATACCATAGCCATCCACTGAGTATATACAACAGAAAGATGACAATCTGTCCAATTCAAGCCGTAGACAGAAAGATAGCAACAGCTCATCTGACGCCAAGAACAAATGAAATCCTCTTGGGAGATATATGGTTCAGATTCACTTCCCCGGCTATGCCAAGGACAAGACGCGCAGCCAGATCGGCTAACGGTCACCCAACTCGTCATTGGTTATGATTGGCCTTTCGCCAATTCATCTTCCCCTTCAACACATTGTATATTTATAACTCCATGTTTGGCTGGAGTACCCACAACCCAAGCCCTACCTTTCTTCACCACTTCAGTAGGATGTTGCATCTCTGTCCCAATCTTCAAATCGACTTGACAAGATGCCACTATCCAACGGTAGGTGTGTACACGGCCATGAATTGCTTAGCAGCCGCACCAGCGCACATTTGGCGCAAGGCGCTCCATCGGGTTTACCCGATGTGAAAGACATTGGCTACTTGCTCCATGTAAAGATTGTGATAGGAAGATAACCCAAAGAACCATCTTTCATGGAGATTTGAGAGAACAAGAGAACTGAGAGCTTCCGAAAGCCGTTCCCCCCTGTCTACCCAAAATAAAAGAATGCATAAGGACATGGACCACTGGCGTTTCGCTACAATGATGATGATGATGATTATAATGATGGTTATAGTGATGATAATGATGGTGGTGCTGATGGTTATAGTGATGATAATGATTGTGATTATGATGCTGATGATTATGGTGTTGATGATGGTGATAGTGATTATGACCTCTTCTGGTATTATGCTCCATGCATGTCAGTTTTCTTTTCACTATAGGTTTAATGACTGATTGTGTAAGGCCTACGACTGTTAAAGCTGGTGCTTTCGTGTAAGAGTTGGGAGATTGCGCCACCAATGGCATGAGATCGGTCGGACTAGGGTTCGATCCTTGTGCTCTCCGTTCGCTGGGGGAGGGAAGGACTGGTCACCTATTCCTCCATGCACTCGGGCCTGAAAATGTGATGGTCCTGACACTTCATGCCCACAGAAGGTCCTTACTTCGGGACTTGTTTGTTTGTTTGTTTTTGTTACGACTGTTAAGGTGAACCGAGGTGGCGCAGTGGCTAGCACCCAGGCTTGCTAGCCTGCTAGTCGTGTGTTCGAATCGAATCTCCATCGAGGCGGAGATGTTTTTACAAACTGAACTTAGCTTCCGTGTCGAACCAAACTAAAATAGGTACCATGAAATATAATGGAAAGAAAATGCGACCAGCTTGATATTTATTTCCTCACACTTCGAGAGCCGATTGGTGTATAAAAATACAGGGCTAGCACCATATACCCAATACGCCTTAAGACGTGGAAAAGGTTTCTTTAGATTCTTTTTGAAAAAGAGTCGCTTAAAAGTCGACAGGGTCGAATTCATTGCACCGGGATTTTATCCCATATGGCTCACTCTCTTTCCTCAGCGAACTGTCGAAAGCGTTGCACAAAGCACGAACTCCTTACCTCCAGAGACGACCCCCAGGAGTCTCAGAACAAATGCACTCGTGAACCGAAGGACGAGGCCCGCAATCGAACCCACATCCTTCAAACCCCGAGTCAGACGGCTTGGTTACTTCGCTACGGATACTCTCTCTTTATTATTAACAGCTGTTATTGTAACAAAGGGGAACGAGTAGGATTGTAGTTCCACATTAAGGCCTGAGCGTTTAGTTTCGTCTTTGTCCACGTTATTACAGTTCTGAACAACAGCCTTATTTCTTGTAATGACACCTGAGTGATATATTGTCGCATAGCCTTTTATAAAGTAACATTGCTGTGGTGGATATCAGCAAGATAATCTGTCATTTGTTGTTGCTATATAGTAGCAGATTTGGGCAACAGCGGAATCTACGTATATAATGTTGCTATTGTGAAATACTCTTTGATCAGAATTAATAACTACAACCTATGGCGGTAAGGCCTGGGGTGGAGTTACACCTCTCCAAAGCATAAAGCCTGGACTGAATTTAGAGACCATGTGTTGCCCATGCAGCATGATCCCTCTCTCGGTCTGCCTAGTTTATTCGAGAGGAAAGGTAACACCAATCAATCTGGAACAAGACCAGCTGCAGAAGCTGTCGGATCAGCATAACCATGCTTTTGCTGCCTGCCTGTCTGAGCTTCCAACCTAAATAAGAGAAGTCTTTAGGTTACATTTCCTCACACCAGGATAACGCTTGTACCCTCCTATTTGCGCTCTTCATATTTACGGTCGAGTGTAATGAGTCTACAGCTCGGTTTTTCCCGTGTCTTCATTGTGGACTCATACGGGCTTCGTCAAGTCCATATAATAATATCTGCACAATTGTTTATTGCGTTTTTCTATAACAAATAAAACATAACAGGAATCACAATCATAATCATCACCTTCCATTTTTGCTGTCAAGCGTCGTGAGGAAGAATAGCTGGCGTACCTGCGCCCAATGGGTGGCACTTGGTAGTGTCATTCCGTACAATGTCTTTGATGTCGTCCGCAGAGTTTCTTCTCGGGCGTCCTTTTGCTATCCTAGCAGATCTTCTTTGATGTAGGGCCAGTGCTGATATTTGATGGTATTGCGGTTCTAACCAGATTACCAAATCATTTGATCTACTGTCTTTCACAATATGTGGTCATTCAATCATCATGTGCCATGCCGACAAGCGTGGAAGGTCTTGTTTCGCCATATCGCGTGATCTCCAGAGTCGTGGGTTGGCTTAGTGTTCTTGTCTTTACCATACCACGTGGCCAAAACATCCAAGTATTTACTTCTCTGCTATCCCCGAAGAAATCAGGAGCCCTTGAATGTGATCAACATCGAATAATTACTATAATGAGCCAAATCACGAAGATTTTGCTGAGAATTATCATGCAAAGTGTTAGGAAGAAAATACAACCCAAAATAGAAGAAGAACAATGTGGGTTTCTAGAAGGCAAGGGTACAGTAAATGATGTGTATATACTGAGAACAGTAAGTGACCGTTCTATAGAAGTAAACAAAAATCTATATCTATCCTTTATTGACTACACAAAGGCTTTCGATACGATAAAGTGAGACATGTCGACATGATCAGGACGCTTGAAGATCTACAAATTGATGGAAAAGACCTTAGACTTGTAAAAAACATATATTGGAAACAACAAGCTGCCATCAGAATTGATAATGATGTAGGTCAATCTAAGTGTACCAAATGAGGTGTGAGACAGAGATGTGTAATTCTCCAGATCTTTTTTCACTGTACAGCGAAAATATTTTCAGAGATATAGAAGATATGGAAGGAATCAACATTGGGGGACAATACAGCAATAACATTAGATATGCAGATGATACAGTATTGATTGCAGACAAAGAACAAGACCTGCAATATTTAGTAGATGTGGTTGTTGCACACAGTGAACAACTAGAGTTAGATTTGAATTATAAGAAGACACAAATTATGGTAGTCACTGGGAAGAAGGAAATACCACAATGTGATATACGAGTAAATGAACATATTATTAAGCAAATGAATTGATACAGTTACTTCGGAACAGTCATAACATCTGATGTGAGATGCCTTGAAGAGATTAGAACAAGAATTGCCATTGCGAAGGTAGCGCTTTGCAAGATGAAAAACATACTGACTAATGCAATGATATCAATGGAAACGAGAAAAAAGAGTGTTGAAGTGTTACATAGAACCTGTACTTGTGTATGGATGTGAAGCGTGGACAATGAGCAGTCAAGCTGAACAACATCTGATGGCTGTGGAAATGTGGTTTCTGAGGAGAATGCAAAGAATACCATGGACAGACAGAAAAAAACAATGAACAAGTCCTTCAAGAAACAAATGAAGATCGTAAACTGATTAGAATCATTAGACGTAGACAGTCAAAATTGTTTGGGCATGTTATGAAAAGAAGTTAATTGGAGAACTTTGTGACAACTGGCAAGATCGAAGGGAAGAGTACGAGAGGAAGACCGAGAAGGAAATACCCAGATGGCTTGGCCACATGGCATGGTCGAGACAAGAACACGGAGCTGATCCACGATTCTGGTGATCGAGTGAGATGGCAAAAGTTGACCGCACACGCTTATCGGCATGGCACATGATGAATGGATGACCTTCCCTTTGTTCTCTTCCCCTCGATCTTGCCAGCAGTCACAAAGTTATTCAATCTATTTTTTTCTTTTAACGTGGTCAAGAAATTGTGACTGTCTCCATCTAATTTCTCTAATCAGTTTACGGTTTTCATTTGTTTTTTTGTAGGACTTCGTCAATAGTTTTTCTGTCTGTTCATGGTATTCTTTGCATTTTCCTTAGAAACCACATTTCCACAAACATCAGATGTTTTTTCAGCTTCTCTGTCCATTGTCCTCGCTCCACATCCATGCAAAAGCACACGTTCTGTGTAGCACCTCAACACTCTTTTTCTCGTTGCTAATGACATCTTTTTATTGCTCGGTATGTTTTTCATCTTGCAAAAGGCTACCTTCGCCATGACGATTCTTGTTCTAATCTTTTCAATGCATCTCCCATCAGATGTTATGACTGTCCCGATATAAGTGTACCGATTCCCTTGATTAAGTATATTCTCATTTACTAGTATATTACATGGTGGTATTTCCTTCTTCTTAGTGACGAAGACTATAATCTGTGACTCAAATCTCACTAGCGTTGATTTTGCGTGGTAGGAAGAAATGTAAAAACAGCCTACGCAAAAAAATGCAGACTATGAATATATGAACCTGAATATGTGGGTATGGTATGCGTCTCCTTGGGAATTTCCTCTCCACGTATTTACCACAATCGTACAGACAGCATTTACATTGTTGTGCTCTCCATCAAACGTTTCAAACAATATACAAAATCTCCACGGCTTTTAGGCCATTGGCAAGATCGTTGTCTTCAAAGAAACTCCACAGTAGTCTATTATTTACCCTATCAACATACTCGACACCGCAATTCTCACCCTAAAAAGTTGTTAAGTAACTTTTCTTTTGAAGTCGCTGAATTTCCTAATCTCCTTATTTCGGTCTCTCTGGGCCCATCTGTATTTATATATTCTTCCCCTGGTCTGTACTGGCTGCGAATCTAAAAATCACTTCCACTCGTCTCTGTGTAGTTTCACAACAAATGCCTTCATGATCACTACCAAAGGGTGTCATTGTCTTCTCCACCCGACTTTGATCAATCACATTTATGCCCGCGAGAATGTGTTTGCTTCAACATACAGCCTTCTCTTTTGTGTAGCTTCGTTAAACAGTTAAGTACGTAAGGTCGACTTAGAGATAAGCACCTGTTCTTGGCGAGGTATTTTAACTCAGTTCCTGTGTAATTACCTACAGGTCTGCGCAGGCCTGAGAGCCATCGAGTTCTGTGTTTACCATGGTTTCTTACTCATGGTTCGGGGTCATCGACTTCTGTGTTTACCATGGTTTCTTACTCATGGTTCGGGGTCATCGACTTCTGTGTTTACCATGGTTTCTTACTCATGGTTCGGGGTCATCGACTTCTGTGTTTACCATGGTTTCTTACTCATGGTTCGGGGTCATCGACTTCTGTGTTTACCATGGTTTCTTACTCATGGTTCGGGGTCATCGACTTCTGTGTTTACCATGGTTTCTTACTCATGGTTCGGGGTCATCGACTTCTGTGTTTACCATGGTTTTCTTACTCATGGTTCGGGGTCATCGACTTCTGTGTTTACCATGGTTTCTTACTCATGGTTCGGGGTCATCGACTTCTGTGTTTACCATGGTTTCTTACTCATGGTTCGGGGCCATCGAGTTCTGTGTTTACCATGGTTTCTTACTCATGGTTCGGGGTCATCGACTATGAATCCGCAGCTGGAAGAAACAGGTAATACCAATTAAATGTGGGTAACGTTCCGCACAGTAGCTAGCATACTATCCTGCTGACCTGCCGTTCATGTGTTCGAATCATCATCAAGGCGAATTTTTTTTGTTTTGTTATTCGCCTGGGGTTCCAGGTCGACCCAGCCTAAAACAGGCACCGGGAAATGTCTTGGGAAGTAAAGGCAGCGAAGTGGTATTGACTTCCACACTCAGCTAATGTCGATTGATCTATAACATAGAACTAGCGCCACATACCCAATATTGTAAAAGAGACCTTTATTAGTTAATGTAGATATATATAAAACAATTACCGTATATCAAGGGAAAACACAACACACATAAAAAAAGTGAATAGAAAGCTAGGAATGAAAAGTTAATTATTAAACGAGATCAGATTTCCAGAAATAAAATATCTTGTTTAATAACAGGACCACATCCTTATTATAAGAATATTAAAAGCAAAGATAGCAAGCAATCGTGTAAGATCTTGACAGTAGTTTTCATGGGATAATAACATCAACATATGGGCTGGAAAGAGACTGTTAGGCAGTAATATCAAGAACATTGAATGTCAATATCCATTGCAGATGACTAACATAACGCCAACGCTCTCCAAAGTCATCGATGAGTAGCGAAATGACTATGTACTTTGATGCAGAGAGAGGCAGTCACTCGCCTTTTCTGCATTTTCAGGCCGTAAATAAACACTAGAATAACTACCCCTTGTGTATTCTGTTATCGCTAAGGGATCCCGACGTTACGTGTGAGGTTAAAATCGCTGGTATAAAACGACAGTACATTCTTCAGACTGGGTTTATGTATTGCCACTGCTCTGAGAAAATGCTAAGCATTTTGCTAACTAGTATTCTGTCGACCAAAGTGAGTGTGTGGACATGCATCAGACGAACTAAAACACAAACTCAGAAGTAGATGAGCTCAATAATTATCTTCTATCGGAAACATAATTCGAAAAGTTAGTCGTACTTCCTGATGCAGATTTGGGCTAGTGTGTCGTGTGAATGAGAACAACGACGAAGAACATTCCAATGAGCATTGGAAAAGCTGGGACAAGATAATAAGAGAAAAGCGCCTACCTAGTACTGGTGTACTTCGATCGATCGATTAGAGGGATTTTATGAATCCACTTAACAAATGACGTAATTATTTTGCATATACATTTGGTGGCAAACTGCGTATGGTTTCTTAAAGTTGTTAATTAGTGTGTGGAAGAATGCATGCAAAATCGTGATTAATTTTCAACTGGCACATGGCAGTCTCCTGCCAAAGACCGAAATTCATGGCGTAGTTCATTACGCAAGGGTATTGCGAAACACACAGGACTGCAAGATCTGTTTTTCTTTTAAGGCTGGACAAGAAAAACAACCACCGCTGGAGATCCTCCTGGAACGTCAAGCATTTTTTTTTTGCCCACATTGCCAGTGAACATTTCGAGTCAAAATAGGCCTTGCCTGCCATCTTATAACTCACGGCTCCAAACTTTCAAGCCAACTGGATGAAATGAATTGTCATCATTATAGTTGATGAACAAACATTACAATTTTAAGCATGAGACTGGAACAATAATATGTTGATCAGTAGATTATAGAGAACAGGAGAAAGAAACAGAGAGGAAGAGTAAAATATAAAAAGAGACAGAGAGACAAATAACCAGACAGACTATTAGACAAATACACAGACAAAGATATATACAGAGACAGAGAGAGAAACAGAGGCCGAGATATAAAGGAAGACAGAGATTTATGAAGCAAATGTAGGGTGAAACAAACAGACGTAATTTTAGTCTGCTCCAGGCAGCTTAAGAATGTACACTTTTATGTCCCTGTATTCAAACAAAGCAGCTGGCCTTTGTGTCAATCCTTAAATTCTTGATCTGAATGTTTTATTTTTCTTCTACGCGAAAACTTTATCTCTCTCTTTACAAGAATACCACTCTGAGTCCTGATTTTCTTAACATTTCAAGCCCCTTGTCATCACTCTTTATGAATATGAAAGCTGTCTTGATCTTGTCACAGCAAATGTAATCTAGTCACTAAACAAAACCAAACAAACATTTTGACTGTATTATTTAATTTCTTTAAAACCTGTCATCAATTCCAAGAAGCCGATGCTGCATCAACAGTGAGGTTATGGTTCAATAGATCCATGTTTCCCAAGAGTTTTCAACTTGTAATAATAATCAACTAGCAGCAATTCAGATTAATAAAAGCATCGAGAACCTACATCTCATATTATATTAGCTATTTAACCCACAAGTCATGTTAAAATAGCCTTGTAAACCAGAAGTCATGTTAAAATAGTCATATAACCCAGAAGTCACGTTACAATAGCCATATAACCCAGAAGTCACGTTATAATAGCCATATAACCCAGAAGTCACGTTAAAACAGCCAAGTAACCCAGAAGTCACGTTACAATTGCCAAGTAACCAAGAAGTCACGTTAAAATAGCCAGGTAACCCAGAAGTCACGTTAAAATAGCCAAGTAACCCAGACGTCACGTTAAAACAGCCAAGTAACCCAGAAGTTAGGTTTTAAATTGGTTTAAAAGGCAAGAGGCTAATTTCATTGAACTAGATTTTATCTGACAATGGCTCAATCTCTTTCCACTGGGAGGCCTGCCGAAAGCGTCGCACAAACCACAAACACCGTAGCTCCCGCGACTACCCCCAAGGAGTCTCCGAGATAACAGCACTTGTGAACCGAACGACGTAGTCAGGAATTGAACCCATAACCTTTGGAACGCGAGATAGGCGGCCTAACCAATTCGTCATGAAGATTCTCTAGGTCATGTTAAAATAGCCAAGTTACCTAAAAGTCATGTTAAAATAGTCATGTACGGGGAAGTGAATAAGTAAGTCACAAATTGCTGTAGAAAAATAACGAAATGTGATAACAACTTGAAACCAGTTTATTTTTATTCATACATTGTCCCTTTATTTCTGAACATAATTTCCACCCATTGATGCACTTATCCCATCGTTTTATCAGTCCTCCCAAACCGGCTGCATAAAACTGCGTGCTTTGTTTTCTAAATCACGATTTCACTTCACATTCAACTTCGGCGTCATTCGCGAAATGTCTCCCGCCAAGGTGAGTTTTCCGTGGACCAAAAAGGTGGAAATCGCTATTGACTAAGTCGGGGCTGTATAGTGGATGTTCCAAAACTTCCCACCTTAGTTGGTTTATTTTCTCCTGAGTTACTCGAGCCGTATGTGGTCTGGCATTGTCACGAAGAAGCAACACTCCTCTAGTAAGCAGTCCTGGACGTTTTCTTCAAATTGCATCATGAAGCATCGATAGAACTTCATAGTACGATTTGGAATTCACATTGTCACCTTTCTTCTTGAAATTGGTTAAAAGCACGCCTTGAAAATCCCAGAACACTGTCAGCATAACCTTCCCTGCTGATGGCGTAACCTTGAATTTTTGGACACAAGGCGAAGAAGGATACTTCCATTGCATTGAATCGCGCTTTCATTCGGGCTGGTAGTGATGCACCCATGATTCGTCCCCAGTAACAATCCTGTTCAGCATATCTTCTCCTTTATCTTCGTTTCTACAGAGATGATGCAAGGATAGGCCAAATCGGTTCATGTTGTATTTCTGCTTCATTTGTCTGGGTACCCACCTTGAGCACACTTTCTTAAATTTCAATCGATCATGCATTATGCTGTATGCTGAACCATGTGAGCACCCTGTTGCAGACGCTACAGAGTCTATCATTACTCGCCTGCCACCTCTAATCATCTCCTCCACCCGCTGCACGGATGCTACTGTTGCAATCTCAACAAGACGACCAGATCGGATTCTATCAACAATTTCAGAGCGTCCTTGAGAAAAATTTTCTACCCAGCTATGCATCGCTTTACGGGGGGAAAAAAACATTTGTCAGCATAAACAGGAAGCATTTCCTTATGAATGTCCTTTGCAAGCAGTCCCTTTGCCCACAAAAAACGCACAAAACATGTTGCGCTTTGGTTGTGCACTCCGTAAGTACAGTCACCATTTTTTTTATGCGCTGCGCATGAGACACCTAGTGCCACCTGACAAACGGGAATATAAAGTTCGATGTTGCTGTCACCAAATGACACCTGTAGAAAACACCAACTATATTTACCTGCCATCCCACAGAACTGTGTGACTTACTTATTGACTCGCCCTCATACCTCATAGGTCATGTTAAAATTATCATGGAGCTCATTAGTCACGTTAAAATAGCCAATTAACCAAAATTTCATGTTAACATAGCCAAGAAACCCACAAATCACATATCCATGTAACCCACAAGCTACATTAAAATAGCCCAGAAACTCACAAATGCCTTCTTTAATAATTAAACCGCAACTATGTGGGTTTGTAGACGGCAAGGGTACACTAAATGCTGTTTATATACTGAGAACAGTAATTGAACGTTCTATAGAATGGAAATTAGTGAAGAACAGTATGGATTTGTAGAGGGAAAGGGCACAAACAATGCAATTTATACATTACGGACACTAATAGAAAGGTCAATGGAGAAACAGAGAGACATATATTTATGCTTCATAGATTATACTAAGGCATTTGATAAAGTAAAACATGATGAACTGATTAAAATGTTGGAAGATATCAGCATTTGATGGGAAAGATTTAAGAATAATAAAGAATATTTACTGGAACCAAGTAGCAGCAATTAACATGGGAAATAAAGAGGGTAGTTACGAACAGACAAAGCTAGGAGTACGACAGGGGTGTGTCTTGTCACCAGATCTCTTCTCCCTATACAGCGAAGTAATAATGAGCGAGATCAAAGAGATGCCAGGAATACTAGTTTGAGGTTATAATATAAATAATATACGCTATGCAGATGACACAGTATTGGTGGCGGATAAATCAACAGACTTACAAGAATTGTTGGACATTGTAGTAACAGAGAGTGCAAGGAAAGGACTCTCCTTGAATATCAAGAAAACAGTAACAATGCTGATATGAAAGAAAATGGTGACACCAAAATGTGACATAGAAATAGAAGGAAACATTCTTAACCAAGTGGATAATTTTAGATACTTAGGGGCATTTATAACATCAGATGGAAGATGTAGAACAGAGATTAAGAGCAGAATAGGGCGAGCAAAAGCCGCATTTCAGAAAATGGAAGAGTATTATATGCAATAAGTCACTATCATTGAATGTAAGAAAGAGAGTGCTGAAATGCTATGTAGAACCAGTTTTGCTGTATGGCAGTGAATCTTGGAGTGTAAATGATCAAATTAAGAAGAAGTTAGAAGCAACAGAGATGTGGTTCCTGGGACGAATGTTGCGAATTCCTTGGACTGCCAAAGTCACTAACAACGACTGTCTGAAACAGGCTAATGAAACTTCAACAATATATACAATAATACGAAAGAGACAAAAATCTTTCTTCAGTCATGTGATGAGAAGAGAGGTATTGGAGAACATCGTGAAAACTGGAAAGATCGAGGGGAAAAGAGGCAGAGGCAGATCAAGAGTAATAATGCGGGATGGATTGAGACGGTGGCATGGAGGAATATCAGCAGCAGAGTTGATCCAGAACACCAAAGACCGAGATCTGTGGAGAGCCATGAACGCCTACGCCAGCTGGCAGTGCACTTGATGATGATGATAGAAGTAAACACAGATCTATACCTTTGCTTTATTGACTACACAAAAGCTTTCGATAAATTGATACATGTCGACATGATAAATATGCTCGAAGATCTATGTAAAAAAAAAACAAATATTAGAAACAACAAGCTGCCATAAGAATTGATAATGAAGTAGGTCAATATCAGCCTATTAAGAGAGTTGTGAGACAAGGATGTGTAATGTCTCCAGATCATTTTTCCTTGTACAGAGAAAATATTTTTAGAAAAATAGAAGATGTGGAAGGAATCATCATTGGGGGACGATACATTAATAACATTAGATATGCAGATGATACAGTCTTGATTGCAGACAACGATCAGGATCAACAGTCAACATTTTTGGACATGTTATGAGAAGAAATAAATTGGAGAACTTGGTGACAACTGGCAAGAGTGAGGGGACGAGTACAAGGGGAAGAAAGAGAAGTAAACATCTGGATGGCTTGACCACGTGGCATGGTCGAGACAGAAACACGGTGTTGATTCAAAACTCTGGAGATTGAGTGAGATGGCAAAACATGACCACCCACGCTTATCGGCATGGCACATGATGGATGGGTGGAAACCGCAATTGTCAGTTATAATAGGCATATAACCATCTGTGAAGCGGGCGTCTTGTGTAACGGTTAACGATGTAAGATGACAATGGTTTAAGTTCTGTCGGACTCAGTTTGGATGCCAGCACTCGTCATTTGCTACGGGTAGCCTCATATTCCTCCGTACACTAAGGCCTAAACAACGTGATGGACTTCCCTTACACACTTCACATACGCACAGGAGCTTCCTGAAATGCTTCAATCATCTACGAATTCATTTCTTACCACAACAGACTGACAGAAGATGGCGCATTACCGTCAATCTCAAGAGGTAGGCGTCTTTCAATAGATGTTAGGAGCGGAAATACCAGTAGTAATGCATTTCATTGGTGAATGAAGGGAACAAGAGAAAGCTATCAAGAAACGCATTATTCATCCAGGGTGTCTACCTGGAAGACAAGATGGATGGCTTAGTAGAATTTAAAGAACATCAGCATGATCTTGCTCCGTGTCTGTAAGCGATGTCGAACTTAGTTCGCAATCAGACAAGATCTTCGGAGTTTCGGATCAGATCTGTATTCTTGCTCGTATACAATTCAATTAACTGGCACCTGGCCGTCTTGACAGACGATAGTGTGCGAAATGCAGTTCTCATTGGCACCTTGCCGTCTTGACAGACGATAGTTTGTGCTTCAAAAAGGCATAATAACTTTTACCCATGGCGGTAGCGAATGTGACTGATAAGGCCAATTCGCGCTGTAAATGTGCGTTCACATTGGGTGCATGTGAACACCTGGTTATTTCCACCATCATGCACCATCTTACGTCTCACACGCTCGGTGTGTGACTTATCTGCAATCAGTTTCTCCTTTCTCCTGATGTTTGCCCTCCATGCAACACGTTCAGTGGCGACTTGCTCCCAATGTGCATTATCAATGCCTGTATCAATCATGTCCCACTTACACACATCTTTGTATCGTAGTAGAGGCCGACCCTGAGATCTCTTACCCATCTGTAATTCATCAAAAAAGATGTACTTTGGTATTCTACCATCATCCATCCTCCTAAGATGTCCTATCCATCTAAGTCTACGAAGACTGAGCATGGAATAAACCGTCACACAACCTGATCTTTCCAATACTTCAGTATTTGTGATTTTGTCTTGCCACTTAATACCAAGAATTCTTAGCAGACACTGCGGATCGAAATGCAGTTATACCTCTCCTTAATACAAAGCCTGGGCTGAATTTGGAGGTCATGTGTTGCTCATGCAGCATGATCCCTCTCTCGGCCTGCCTAGTTTACTCCAGAGGAAAGGTAACACCAATACGTCTGGAACAAGATCAATGCTCAAACTGTCCGCCTGTTGGAGCTTCCATCTTAGATCAGATGCCAGCCAATGCTTAGGGTCTGGTCTGACCTGCCATAACATTTAGTCTTTAGGTTGCATTTCTTCGCACTAGGGTACGGCTTGTATCCTCTCAATTGCACTCCTCTGCCCGGAGCCGTTGGAACAATTTAGGGTGTCGGGTTTGGTAAGCGCCGCCCAATTTTCGGCGCAAACAGAAAGCAAGTAGTACTGCTGTCATACGGTAGCTCAGTCATATCTGACTAAGACCTGACACACACAATTCAATTAGATTAAGCCATACAGGTGTGTGGGAGCAGCGACAGCACAGTAGCTAGCACACGTGCCTGTCAGCCCGTTCATCTCATCCTCAAACCCCCCTGCAGGAGGGAATTTCTTTTTAACTCACAGAACTTCCAGGTCGAGCCAGCCTAACATGGGCACTAGGAAATGTTCTGCGTAAGAAGTTAAGGCGGCCAGCGTGATATCCCCCATACCATCCATCCAGTGTCGATGGATCTATACATATATAGTTTAGATTAGTGTAGTCGATGGATCAACATCACGGCACACGGGTGTAACCCATAAGTGCTCCGTTCTCCTCCTAACTCAAACCAGAGTCCGGAGAAACTCATCTCAGTGCACGTACTCCGTAGCACCCGCGAGGATCCTGAAATACTTTGGATAGATTTTTAACTCGAAATCTTGCCAAGGCAGCGCCGTTAGGCTACTCTTTTTCGATTTCCAACTGCCAAGGGATTTTTTGCGTGCTCAACAATACACACGGGCGACCAATCTCACTACCCAGAGACCAGGGGAAATTTTATTACTAGAAATCCACGTGAAAAAAAAAATCCCGGTCCTCAACGGGGCTTGAACCCGGAACCTCCAGCACTCGAGGCGGACACCATACCTCGATTCCAATTCCAGTTTTCAAAACAAAAATTCCAAATTCGGCCTCGTTCAACCTGCCTCTTGTCACAAAATGAAACCGTGTGTTTATCCGGTTGATTATTACAGAGGATTTTCGGATTAAGCGGACGATCGACCAGCGACATCTATTTGTACTAACAGAGTAAACACAGTTGTACAGGTTACATCGTGTCAGCCCATAAACACATTTGGTGGTGAGGGAGAAGGATATGGAATGGTTCCGTTTGTCATCTATACTGCCGGACATCAGACGGAAATGGCTGCTGGGATTGTCACCACGGAACAGAAGAGTGACAAGTTTGTCAACATTTGAATGCAGATGGAAGCCGTGAGATCACAGGGGCAGATGTAAAACGGAAGTACCTAGTACGGAAAACAGTGCATCTGTCAATTCTTGGTTTCCGGAACATCAAGATGATTGGCAGCTTGGTATCGAAACTCTTTGCTGGGAGTTTACAGAAACTAGCTGGCTTGTTTTGAGAATCTAGGCAATTACTGACAACTTTGACAGGATTTAAGCCAGGAAAATAGTTCTTGACAGGGGATGATTTGCCACTGTGCCACCTGTGTGGGGGAGTAAAGGATAACGTCACGTGGACAACTTTGGTAGTTTGCCATATAAACTCGAGTTGAGATCAACTAGGGGGGACTTGAATAATGCTCTAGACAGAGTGCAGGGCACTGCAGTGCCAGTGGAAATAATATCTACCGTGTGTTAATTAGTGACTTAATTTTACACGTGCCTATATGGCAGATGTAGATATGATTTATAGGACTGCAGGAGTGCCATTTAAGGTATAACTTATTATAATATATTCGTTATAATTACTATAGACTGTGGCTTTGTTAAACTATAGTGTGATGATTAGCACTGTTAGTGGAAACTAGCTAGAGTAGTGAAGTGATACTTGGCTCTGTTAGCTAGAATAGATTAGTGAAGTGTTGATAGCTTTACTAATTGAGTAATGAGGGATAATTGGGATCTTCCAGTAGGTGTCCCTGGTGGGCGGGGTTCCGCATTCTGTTTGGTGATTTTTCCTTTGTCATAGCCTGATTCGACTCTAGGTGGGTAGCTAATCTGCTCTATGACTAATTCTAGTTAGCTAAAGATCATTAAGCAAGGTGATAGGCTTACACTCAGCCGAAAGGATCAGTGACTAGTACTATCACCAGATGTGTTGTTTCTATCCTAGGTTCCCTACCAGATCCAAGGAAACTCAACAAGTTTTTGGGAAAGAATTACATCCCATTAGGAAGAACACCAGTTCAAGAGTCACTAGAGTTGCATACAGAACGTAACTTACGCTAGAAGGAAATTGATTCATCAAAGAGAGTGATGCATACTGATGCACCACACAGCATTAGACAGTAGTAACGAACCGAGAACCGGCTAAGAGTACCTAGTGTTAGTACAGCAACAATTAACATTAGAAATTAGCACTTATGGACTGAATGGTTCGATGTGCAACGAGGATGATCTGTCGACTAACTAACTAACTAACTAACTGCGTACACACTACAAAAGACTTGTGCAGTTTGTTAAGGAACGTTAGGAACGGACATTGTGTAGAGAGCAACCGGTCCATGATTAACTGTTAATACCACCGGTGTCTATTTCGGATGTTCATGAAATTGGATTACCAGAGGTCTACAGAGGCAAAGCAGTATCCGGCAAGATGGTTTCGGCAACGGGTGAGAAGTACATGTTCTGACGTAACGTGCTGTGGTCTATCTTTGCTGGGATCAGCTGACTGGGTTGCTGTCTGAGAGTCAGAGTCTACACACTTTATAGAACACGTCACACATTTTCTTCACATACACGTCTCATATACGTTACACTTTTATTTTAATAAATTAATCTTTATTAATTTTTAGAAGCAATAGTTGTTGAGTATGTTGCGTTGGGGAAGTATGAGAAGGGGGCATAGTACGACAGTGAGAGAGTGATAGGAAAAGGTGTCCATAGGCTGATGGAGTGTGTTGGACGGAAGCTGGTGGATTCTCCAGAATATTGAGAGGGAAAAAATATTATAATGTGGGTGTCGGCTCTCTTCACTCCAGGGACGACACTTTAAAGGAGGACACGACACCTCTTCAGCTGTGGTTATTGTTGAGGTCCGTGGTTTTTGTGGGTTCATTCACCCTAATTCTTGTCTTGTGCGCTCTTACGAGTTAGTCCTATCTCGGACTGGTTATGTTGATGTGTGTCTGTGACGTCAGCTGTGGGTTGGCCGGCGGCTATCCTTTGTGCTCGTCCGTTTGTGGTATCTTTTGTTAGTGAAGGCTCCTTGCTCATCTGGCTTGACTGATTGCAGTCCTGATGAGGACTTTTTATTTGGTGTTTTTGCCTCCTTTATTGTGTATTTTCTGTAAGAGCTTTTCTACATTTCCATTTTCTTCATTGCCCCTTTTTACACTTTCGATTTTGAGATTATGTTGCCTTTCGATTTCTTCCTCCGCGGTCAGCCATGGGATGATCTCTCCGTCTTCTATATAGTACGTGTAGTCGGCAAAATCAGGTTCATAGTATCTATCTGGGTATACTACCGGTCTCCTGAGTTTCTTGGGCTTCTTTTCTCTTTAATCCCAGCGCCTTTTGAATTCCTGGTGCCTGCGTTCCTCCAATTTTATCGATTCTAGACACTCCTCCAAGGTAGGCCCCCGTGGTTTCTCCGTGCCGACGTCAGGGTGCTCATCTCGGTTTTCTTTAGATGTCTGGCAAGATATTGGTTTCCCCTTGTCGGCCTCGGGCGTTGCGGTTGGGCTGCTGGCTGTAGCTTGCGGTTCTGGCTCGGTCTCTTGGTTTTCATCTTGCGGTTTCTCTGTGGTTTCTTGTATGGCTTCTGTTGGTTTGTTGGTTCCATTTCAGCTTTTTGTAGTTCTCGCTATGATTTTATGGTTTGTATGATTTCTTCGTTCTCCTTCTTTATCAGTGCCATCTGTTTCACCTCTTGTTTGATGTTTTGTTGGATCTCCCTTATTTCCGCCAGTAGTTTTTCGTTGTGGCTGGTCGGAGTCGGCGTCAGCAGTGTCTTGACTTGTTTCTTCAACTCGTCTATCTGTATTTGTAGGTGATCTCTTTCAGCTTGTGATATACCCGTGGCTGTCTCGCACCTCTGCATTGCTTCCATACCTCGAGACCACGCAGCACATATATAGTGCTACAACCATATGTCAATTATGGTGTGGCAAAAGGTTCTGTTTTTTTAAGTCACTTGACACGTGATTTTTACTCTTTCTCTTACTCTCATCGATAGCTTTTTATTGGTGAGTACTGGTTACCTTTGAAATGACAATGTTTGTTATAATTTTTACTAGCACCTTCCTTCCGAAATAATGACTGATCTTGGAGAGAGAAAAACCTCAATATGTACATAAAGACCAGCATTTCTCTCTTATTTATGTTATTGTTCTAAGATAAACATTTTGAGAACTACATAGAACACCGGTTATGGTCGTCACTAGGAAGAACGAAGTACCACAATGTAATATACAAGTAAATGGGAATATTCTTCAACAAGTGAATCCATAAAATTATCTTGGAAAAGTCATAACATCTGATGGGAGATGCCTTGAAGAGATTAGAACAAGAATCGCCATGGCGAAAGTAGCCTTTAGCAAGATGAAAAACATTCTTACCAATAAAAAGATGTCAACTGAAACGAGAAAAAGAGTGTTGAGGGGATACATAGAGCCTGTTCTTTT
>OY992880.1:100171547-100269047 GCA_963921405.1 Cepaea hortensis | reverse complement strand
AATCACACACACCTTTACCCCCCTATGTCATTTGAGACTTTATGTAATAAAGTCTAAAACAATTATCTCTTCTACAGTACCACTTATTATGGTAACAGTTTACGCTGCTATCTACAGCCTCAAGTACCAACCATCAAAAATATTATTCACTCCCAAATGTCTATATATTACAGACAGTACACAATTAACAAGGTCCATCATCTCTCTAGACTTCTTCCCACTTTATACACATCAGCTCACATAACTAATCTTCTCTCATACCTCACTCAGTATTCTCTCTTAATTTCGCCGAAAATTTCAGCGACCCCTTAATGTCCATTTATTATGGGCATATCTACTAAAACCTCTACTTATGCCGTTATCAACAGCAACAATATACTGCCCCTGAACTCATTCCGTGACCTTCTAGCCCCTCACTGCTTACAATTAACGTTATTCTTTCTCATTCCATATATTACGGACCCTCAAAAACCCCATGTCATTATGTCTCCACAATGTTCATTTCTCATTAACACACTTACAACCCTTTACTATTATACTGCTATCCAGCGTATCTAATCATTCTTCGGAGTCAAACATGGATCCAATTCATGTTTTGCTAATTGCCTGGCGTAGCACGTTACCCACTTCTTCTATAAGCCAGCAATCTCGTGTCTCTTATGAAAGTACACCATGGCTCTTCTGACCCCATGGAAACTATGTTCTAAACTTTCCCCTCATTTACCCCACTGCTATATACGTTATTCACTTTAATCTTTTCTTCCCCAATATGGCGTCCAATCCACATATCTTCAATTAATGCTCACTTAAATTCCCGATAACCACTTTACTTGTGTAGTAACCCCGTCACTTAAGTATGGCCTATGTTTCCACAACTTAATCTCCCAACGTTGATTATCACAGCAATCTTGCTAGTAGAATATACATAAACTTGTTATTCACAAGGAGAATGTGTCTCTCTTCTAGTCCACAGTAGTTTATTAACCATTTTCTGAACGAAGGGTCCTAAATAAAGCCCCATGTATTGTCTTTATTCTAGACAAAACCATGTAAATTAAACATAACTTAATTAATTACTATTTAACATACAAAACAGCGAAATAAAATCATAACAGGACATCATACCCCCCCCCCCAATTTTTTTATACATCATTTATGTTTCCCCTCATATTAATTAAAGGTATGAACTCATTCAAAGAAAAACATATATTAAAATAATACAACATACATCCTAATCTATTGCTACCTAATACTACTGGTCTCTTTTACGGACCAGTAGTTTGTACGCAAAAGGCTAAAAACACAATAATCCTATTCTAAAATCAAATAGTAACAATCATTTTACAGGACCAAATCAAGCAAAAAAACATATTATATATGAGGCATTAAAAGCTCAAATTCAACAAAAACAACTGTCTTCTCGCCAAAGAGAAGGTTTTCAAAAAAAATATAATTCACTTAGTATTAACTACGTAAAGTGACCCAGCAACCTTGGCTTCCTATACGAACCAATGTAAC
This sequence comes from Cepaea hortensis, assembly GCA_963921405.1. Classification (NCBI taxonomy): domain Eukaryota; kingdom Metazoa; phylum Mollusca; class Gastropoda; order Stylommatophora; family Helicidae; genus Cepaea; species Cepaea hortensis. Next base: position 100,267,529 of record OY992880.1, on the reverse strand, counting down.
ACATATCTATCTATTCACCCAAGTCATGCCTATTCCGTTATTCTTATAACAGATAAAACAAAACAACTCAATGCTAAGCATTAACCTCACAATATATATATATATATATATATATATATATATATATATATATATATATATATATATATATATATATATATATATCTGTTACCTACAGACCAATTCTTAACTTAAAACAATATATGTTCTCTCAATAAAAAGTCATTAATTATAAATGACCGTCAATCATTGATTCTCTCCCCTCACAATATTCTACCTTTTACCAGACTAACTCCTAACACATCACAATATCTGGAATATCACCCTAACCAACCGCTGTAAACTGCAGCTCAAATCACTTCACTTACTACTATTGTGGTGGCTATCCCAGCACACTACAACTCATCTCTCTACTAAAGGAAACCGTACCTCGACACACTAATTGTTTCCCTTGGAAAGTATTACTACAACTACTTAATCATTATTACCGTTAACTACGGTATCTCCACCCTCCTACGTCCAACAAAACTTTGTCTATTTACTATAGACCTCTCACCAATACAACTAATTCTACTTTTAAGTTTCTCGTCTATCCGACGCAAGTAATATTTTATTCTCCTGCATCAGTACTTTCAACATCTCACCACAACAACTCTAAGCTATCCTCAAGTCTCTCCTAGCGTTCTTGCACCGCGATGATACTAGTCACACTTATCGGAACACGTTCTCCAACATTCATTTAACTAATCTTGTTTGCCTCCGTATCTTTCACTCCTCTTCCTATTTATCGGGATTCTTACAGAACAGCAACCCACACCACATATAACTGACAACGGACCTCACTTTCCTCATTTCTCAGTATCAGGCATTTATACTTCAACATGTCCCTGTCAACAATACTAAACATATTTTATGAAACGTCATTCAGAATGTTAACTCTCTTTCTGTCAACCTGTCATAAATTCCATAATTTCCGTCCAAGATTACACATTCCAAACAAAAGACATCACACCTTTCTAATCACCTACTTTAACAATTTAGCACAAGCAAAACAGAGACAACGACTATAACCAAAGAAGAACAAACAACAACAATTCAGCTAAACGAACATTTCTCGAAACAAGTAAAGAGTCTCAAGTGCCTAAGAAGTATAATATCATCAAATGGCAACCCAGAAGATGATATTGACAACAGTTGTGTTCAACTCCCTGGACAATTGGACAACCATGTATCAACAACTACCAAGCCTAAGTGTGTCGATCACTTTCACCCACATTGACACTTGACGACGTTTCAAAACCTCACTCCTGTTTCACTTATACTCACGCACGGACTAAACGCCTCGTACATGCATGCTGTACTTATCACTTGTCATCATCCTATCCATACTCGACGCACATATGTTTGTCTACATTTTTACACCTACAAGAACAACGGATTATCAGACTAACTACTCAACACTCAACAGGACTTTCACAATTCAACTGTTTTCTTATTTCTACTTTTCTCACTCATACTCTCCTTTTCAAAGGTCATAACCTAAGCATTATCTCCCGCAAACTATATCTCTCTTACACACTAACCAGCACTATCAACGATCTCTCAGAACAAACTTCACTCCGACGAGCCACTAACCTCGTAACTATCATTCTATACTTCTCCACACAACAAGTTTCTCAGATTTAATCACCTCTTCTTTCTTCGCAAGCATGACGTAATTACTTCTACAGTCTTTTACTCTTAATATTCTCGCGTTCAACTGGCTATTTTACACATGATACTCAATTTCTCCTCAATCTATATCTCCTCATCAGACACTCTCGGTTCAGCTGTCAACAATACTATACTTACTTCTCAAACTACCAAGCGAAACTATCTCAGACATCATGTCATAGCTCTGAGTCGAACCATTTCTAGTACGAACATTCATACTTAGTTTATCTCCCTACATCGCAACTAAACACAAGATATCCTGTATTACGTATCCACGTAGAATATCATTTGCCGTAACTCTCTATCCTCAACAATACTATTGTCTACCTTGTATCATGTGATGCTACACCAAAAAAATTCATCTGCCTATTTTAGACAGCTCATATGTATTTGCTCAAACCTGCTCGTATCGGTTATTTAAATACAACCATGGTCTTACCGATTTCATGAGACTTCTAGCTTTTTCCAGCGAGGCTTCAGCTGTTTGCTGTTTTTGTGTTCCACTTTCTACTAGGCAAACATCTTTCTTTTTGGAAGTATCTTTCTCTCTCTCTCTCTTGGTGTTCGTCTCTTAGCCTTCCCTACTTTCCTGTCATATAAACTGGTATCTAGTTCTAAAGAGTCACCAACCAAAACTCTGTCAGTCTGTCCACCAGCAAGCCTACCGTATGAGGAAACATCACGCTTCGAGTCAGGATCTGCTCGTAGTGCAATTCTCTCATTCTCCGAATCATCAGTATCTGTAGTTGTTTCAGCATCACGGTATTTACTATAATATGCGGCGGTAGAAATATCTTCTCCGTAACCTGAACTCTCACACCTAATATTTCTACACCATTTAGGGATTAATTTAATGTCTATACCTGCGGAACTTGACATAGCAGTACCTCCATTAACAATCATACTATTCCTTTCCTTAATAGTTTTCCTCACCTGTCTTTTAACATCTTTGGTGCTTGTCTGCCTGTCTTCTGTCTTGGGTTGTTCAACCACTATACCACTCTTTGTCACTTTATTAATCGACGTTTGAGTACTCTTTTCCACACTACTGCCTGGTTGCGTCTGTGTCTCTCTTTCTTGTTTTACACAAAAGACTGAAGATACCTCTTGACTACCCAAAATCTTATCTGTGTTTCCTTCTCTGTTATTCAACTTTGCCACCGAATATCGCAACTGTCTGATCTGAAACCAGTTCTCTCGCAAGGCTTTTGCGTTTTCACTCTTTGAAGGCCAAGACCACCGTTTTCTTTTCTGACCATTACTAATTCCTACATGTTTCTGTGTCTCACTCTTATCTGCTTTCATGTGTATATGGTTGACAACTTTAGAATTGTAACCACACCAGTTATCATTCCTATTGACCGGCCGCCATCTATTGGGCTTGTCTATACCATAATATCTCCTACCTGTCTCGTGCTCCGTTCGTTCAGGCGTCTGTCTCTTTATCAATTCTATCATAGACGAAATTCTATCTACGTCCATTTTTAAGCCATCCATCAACTCTGTCACACCTCCTAACTTCCTATAAAAGACCTCCATAGTAGCTCACCACGCCTTTATAATATAAAACCTTGTTGTTTTCAATACGTAGGCAGCTTTCCTATCTCTAGCACATACTCTGCAAAAGGTTACTCAAAGCCAAATCTTTTAAAAAATTGCATCAGGTTTTCAATTCTTCAATTCTATCTTAAAACAAATAATTATACACATATGCCTACTCCTTCCTCTGTAAATTCCTTGGTACCTGAAAAAAAAAACTCGTCCTGAGCTTTGCTGAAATAATGTATGTTTCTCTACTGTGCTGTGTTGGGTCTGCCGGTTGCCGTTCCTACCCCAGTCAAAACTTGTGCCAATGAATCTTGTTCTGTCATGCTGAAATATTTCTGTATACACTAATAAAATCAAATTTACATTTGTAACCAGCTAATTTAAAGATATGATCTTATTTACTTTACACAATAGGAATTGTTCAAGCAGTCAATGGTATCTAAAATGATATTTAAGGTTTACTAATTACCAATATCTCTGCTCCCGATCCAAGACAGGCGAATTCCTCTATATTCGCTGAAAGTTTTCTTGTCAGGTAGAACTCAAACGATAGGAGTCTGTGTTAATTGAAATGCTCCTCCAACCGATCACGTACTTCAGGGAGTTTCTTCTTCGAACGGTTCAGTAACTTCAGCCCCTGGTCGGGCCCCTACCAGATTTCTGGCTTCTTTTCACCCTATAACAGGGCACATCAAAGCGACGTCTTGAGAACTCACTAAAGCGATAATTTGGGTCCCCTCTTCAGTAGGTCGGCAGCCCAGTCTGCCCCTCCCACTTCCGAGAGTTCCCTAACGATATCGCCTCTGTTGAAAGCCTTCTCATTTCTTCCTATTTTTCAAATGAGCGATTGACTTGTTTGACTTATTCAAGGTCACGATTCAACGGCTTTCAGTTCGCTCCAGGCAATCTTGATGCAGAGTAGATATTATTCTCTCAGTATAACGTCTCCACTGGACTATATTTGCCTTCAAGTTTCTTCTTCTTGAGCCTCTTGTTTCGCAGGAGCCCGAGAAAACGTGCTGGTTGTTCCTATTCTTTTGCTCAGTAGGATGGTGACAATCGCACGCAACGCAACCCGTTATGGCAAGTCGGTTTTCATACCTCTGCTGACAACAACCGCCTGTACAGCTAGAATTCTTGATAGCAGGTCCGTACAGCGAGGTTCACTGAAGAATACTTACAGACAACCACCCCTAGCCGGGCTTTTGGCTGCTGTAACTCTCACAGACGACGTAGTGGCCATTTATCAAACTCGTTTTACGTTCAATATGAGTGTAGAACTGTGCCGTAATCCTGTCTCCGGGCAATTGATACGAGCAGAACAAAGATCTTCAAAATTTCGGAGCTACTTCGACGTGTTACTTCGATGTGTCGATGTAGACAGTGTTTTGAGATTCCGCGACAATCCAACTAGGAATCCTGGTTTGTGGGCACCATTTCGTCCTTTATAACAAAGCGCACACAGAGAGGACTAACTGACTCTGTTGGTTGAATATAAATGGAGTTTTATTTCAAATTGATGACCACTACAAGAGTCTGATTACAATTACAAAATCAGGATGACTTCTCTCTTCTGGTCCTAGATGTTTACTGACTGCCCTAACAACAAACTACGTCACGACTTGAGCATCTCTCTCCTCATCCCATCCTGATGCTCAAGCGTGCTGTAGCTTTGCACACCTAACTAATACATTCTGCTACACTGACCACGGTTGTAGATTCACAAAAGGCGGCCACAATAGGCGGACGGAAAGACACCTGAGCAAGTCTTACAAGAAACACATGAACAACATAAATTAATTCGAGAAATTAGATCTAGTCAACATCTTTTAAGCACATTATGAATAGAAATAAATTGGAAAACGTAGAGATAACTGGCAAGATTGATAGGAAACGAGCAAGCGACAAGCGGGAGAAATTTGACGGCTTGAGTCACATGCTATCATCGAGACCAGAACACATAGCGGATCCAAGACTGATGGTCGTGTGTTAATAGACCGCCCACGCTTATCGGCGTGTCGTATGATGGTGATGAAGATGATGATGATGATGATGATGACGATGATGATGATGATGATGATGATGATGATGATGATGATGATGATGATGATGATGATGATGATGATGATGATGATGAATTTAATTAAATGGACAAAAACTGAATCGAGCAGCCAAGTATCTATGCTTTCTTGTCCTTTGAAAATGACATTATCTGAAACGTTCGTTTTTATCTATATGAGATACGCCTTTCGTCGATGTATATTCTTTGTTCATTCGGATTTCAATTAATCAAACGTCAAGGTTGGCTACAAAGATCGTTCAACGCTTTCTATATCTCCCTCTAGAGGGACCGCCCTGCCTTCTGCTAGTCATTTGTCTCTTGGTATTATCTTTTACTTGTATCTCTGCCCACCTCCTGCTTGCTTGCGTTCGACTTATCCCAAGCTTATACTACCTGAAACTTGCAGATTCTCAAACATTTGCTTTCTAAAACACGCACCGCACACAAACACATTCTCATGCATTAACCTTATCAAACATGTCGCACCCGAGGTTTTCTCCCTTAGTTGTGTATAATGCTAAGCAGTGACAGATAATACTAGGGAAGTCGTTGAAACAACAATCAAATCGCTGCAACAAATATGGAACAGTTCAAACTCAAAGATTATAACTGACGTTCAGTTATGTAGATACGACCAGAGACCTCACAGCAAGGCCAGAATATACGCAGTTTCTTTCTTCTTTAGGCTTTTGAAATGCATACATGTCCTTTTTGAATGGGCCCTACACAAGCCCTTCTGTGGCAAAGAAGTTGAGGTGGAAGTACGTAATCTCGCAAACCGCGTTCGAAACACAGCTGCGGGCGATTTGGAAGTAGACCGTCTTGCGTTGGATTTTATAAAATGGTATGAGTGCCGGCTGAACGTAGACTTGCCAAGAAATCACGAACAGCCAAACAATGATGAGGTTGACTGCGACGTCATGTAAAGGATACGCAGCTTACTTTAACTAACATAAGACGAGTTAAAATGTTAATGACCTTTAAGTAGTTATCTCCTGGCAACCAATATTTTTAATCACGCTCCGCCATTTCAGATAGCCCTTTGTTTATTATCTTCGAAGACAACGATCTTGTTTTTTTTTTTTTTGTTTTTTTTTTTTTTTTGCATATCCTTTACATGACTTTACAGACAACCCCAACATGTTTATCTGTTTGTGATTTCTTGGCAGTTTTACTTTCAGTAGTTTGCCATTGCTTTCTGAACGACCGGTACTAATACCATTGTATGAAAATCCGTGGAAGGCGGTCTGCTTGCAAATTGACCACAGCTGTGTTTCGAACGTGGTATGCGGGATTACGAATTACTTACTTACCAGCTTACACTCATTATCCCACACGATTTCCTAATGTTCCCCTTATCTCTGAGTGCTGTCTATCAGAGCATGAGCGGGAACCAAAATGGTGGGAACTGATTCCTTTTTGCTGAGCATTTTTGGGGGTTTTGAAGAGACTCGTGCAACTGAAAAAGTGATCATTCCACATAAAAGAAATATGTTATTTTTCGCCCTTCAATCGTGTAGCGAACATTCCATACTCTTCCTATCGATAATATTTTCTTAAGATGATATTAATTTAACCCGCCTGTCCCCCCCCCCCCCCTCCCACAGACACACACTCCATCCACACACACAGTATATATATATATATATATATATATATATATATATATATATATATATATATATATATATATATATATATATAAAGATATGGCAGGTATTTATTCAGTCTGCCAGTAACTATTGCGTGATTTGTTTGTCATTAATGCCATAAAACCCGGGCATATTACCAGCATGTGAGGTTGGCTAACTGTGTTTATAATATTTCTAGCTAGAAAGCCACCATCTGTTCCCTATGTGCGAGAATGATGAGAAATCTATCAAACAGATACTATGCTTGTTTTTGTACAGCGTGAGAACATGCGGAGAATATGCTGAAAGAACGTCGTTTATGTACGTGCAAGGCATACTTGATGATGTAAGTAAATATCTACTGTGTGTTTTCACCTGCAAGATGACGGGGGCTTGCCTCTGTGTTAGGTAGATAGTTTTCCTGTACTTTCTCACTCAAGGACAGGTCTTGTACAAATTTGTGACCTTGGCCAGAGTAGCTGCGAAGTTTCTTACATTATATGCACAAAACAATTTTCCGAGTTGGGGTTTTGTTTCGGTTTGTTACCCTTGCGGTGTTTTTAAAACAAACTCATTGTTAAAATTGTGTAGAGAAAGCTCTACGTATTCATTCTAGCAAAACGAACTTAACTTTTGTGAACTGGAGCGAAATGATCAGATGCCACGGGAAACAGATGGCACTTTCTGAAAAGATCTTCAAAGTATTGTTTAGAAGAATAATGTAACTTCCCTGTTGCATTATATGATGTACTACTTTTCTTCCAAGTTCTCATAGTCCATGTTTGAGACAATATAAATATGCCATTATCATCATGCGTCAAGCCGAAAAGATCGGCTGGTCATGGTCGTCATTCACACGATCAATCAACCAGTCAGGTGCCGTCTCCACATGAAGGTTGGCTGCAATGGATCACCAACACTGTCTGTCTCGCCCTGACTGTACATTCTGTCAGACTGATGTTCTCCCATCTCTTTATGGTACCTTCCCACTTGTATCGTTGTTTGCCCCTTGCTCGCTTGCCCTCAACCTTGCCCTCCAGTATGGTTTTTATAAGAGCATAATGTCTTTTGATGCGGCCGAAATATTTCACTTGCCTCTTTTTTATTTCTTTCATCAACTCTTTTTTCATTCTGTGGCATGATGTCTTCAGACGTTCGCATCCCCAGTCCATTTACATTTCTCAATACTCAGTAGTTAACCACGTAAGCCGTCTTGATGCCCTAACTAAAAATAGAATCGTAGATTCTAGATCGAGAGAGGGTAGATGAATGGTGGGGTCTCAATTTGATTGGGTAACCCTTGGGCTGGTAACGCTCCTTAATACATAATTAGCCCGCCAGTCGAAGCCTTGATTCCATCCCGTAAGGACGTGTTCAAGATGCAGTGGTAAAATTTGCCCAAAAGCATTCTTTAGGATGTGGTCATCTGCACTCCAGGTACCTAAATCATTTAATATGTTATGTGTAAACCTGATGAAGTGAGAGAGAGACGAATGGGCGAGTATTTTCTTGAGAAAATGTAAAAAGAAGACAGGACTTCGGTACAGTGACTCTAAAACTGCCGCTCAAAACCTGTCATGTCTACCGCAGTGAAACATTCTTACCATGTCTATTGTCTGTCTGATTTGATGATTTGCATATGCTTATGACTGTAAACCACGCTCAATGCATATGGCAAAACCTTTGTGCGCTCTGAACATTCGTTGAGTGCCTATCATGACCATTCTTAACCAAACTGTACATCGCTCTTGAGAGTTACCTTTGGCAGTTATGTTTCAGAATGTGTGATGCTATATACTGCATGCAATTTCTCCCTTATAATGGCTGAGAATGTTTGAGTGAATGAGATGGTAATTATATAATTAACTTCTCATATTTGTAAAAGTAAAGACACTTATTAAATCCATGTTTGCAGGACTGCATTGCACTGTGGAAATTAACCTACAGTGTCTGTCAGATGAATACATGGGAAGGCTCATGCTATTTGTCAGGGAAAATTCATGTTTTCTTTCATTATGTGTATTCCCCATGTGAAAGCATTTCTAGTGCATGATTTCTGCCATACAATGCCTACTTCTTGGTGCTTAATCACACTGTCTGTTCTCATGGTACACCGGTCCCTGTGATCTACTCATTGTGAGAATTTACAAGATAATTGTGTGAAGCTGCCTCTGATTAGGAGTATGTGCCTATGACTTCACGGTTTTGGGGATGAACCTGGAGAAAGGATATCACCCCAAACAAAATTGCACTTCATCATCAGTGAGAGGCGGGTGTTCGAATATCACACTCCTTTTCCCCTCCCATTCCTCTCTGAATCTGTGATAGTACTGTATAACTGTGACAATGGTTCAATAGATGTAAAACACATGTTGTGCCTTTGTTTATTAACAGAGAATGAGAAAGATGGGGGAGGCCTTTCAATCACCAGGACAACTCCAGGGAAGTCCTGAGCTCTAGTCTTCAACTCCAGCTGAAAAGTCAGACTCCAAAAAGACCAAAATGAACAACAGGTTGCAAAGATTCAGCCTGAATCCACTAATTCTGGCCTATACAGATGGCACTGAAGAAAAGTCTTTCTTAAAAGCCTAAGACAGGGATACTCTCCAATTTTGTAAAAGCTCCAGGCTATATCTTCAAGATAAATTCAAGAAGAAACCTTAAGAGGAGAGATCACCTGGTTTTCAGCATGTCACTACTGGCTAAGAGTGGACATTAAAGGTGCACTTGGAGCTGAACCTATCACAGCTTAATATTAATAATGGCTGAAAGCTGAAGGAGCAGAAGTTAATAAATAGAGCAAATTCACAAAATGGATTAGTGATAAGTCGGTGTGGTGATTCAATTACATCAGAACCTGTTGTGGGAGATAGACTGGCAGAGAAGAATGATGGGACATCATAGTTTTTAGATCTTCCTCTGCTGGAAAAGTAAAACTATTCCCAAATTATCAACTTTGCGAACAGTCTACTCACCCTTCGGAAGGACATGTTTGTCACTTGCTTCGGACTAGTCAAAGTAGGGAATAGCCTAAACTGGAAAAACATTATGGGGAAAGCTGAAACCTGAGACATTCCCAACACCTTCATTGGTGCTAAAAGACGGTATACGGATCAGTATAGCAGTGTCTCCCTATACTTGTGCCCGGCTATAGGTTTATCATGTGTTTTCCTCATTTGACGGTTGGAAAAGTGATAGCATGATTAAAGTGTTGTGGTGTAGGATAACCTATGGTGTAGATATGTGAAGGAGGAGGGTTTATTTAGATTGATGTTTCTGTGGGGATATTGAGTGATGTGTTTGGGTTTTCATAGATAATGTCACTATAATTTGCATATAAACTTATATTTGAGATGTAAATTGTTGGCAGAATATGAAGCCTGAGTCTTCACTTGACCTCATCAGACATTAATAAAGTATTAGTAGTAAGAGAACAGTTTTTGAGATACATGTCTCTGTGATTGTCTTGTACATTGTTGAGAAAGAAATGTCCAACTGGTGTCAAGCATCTTCATGGTGACTGTTACTCTACTGTTGCTGTTGGTTACAGAGATTGTGAAAGTCTGTGTGGTTGTTGTCAAGTATCTTCCATGATGTATGACTTGTCTAACCTGTTGGTGTGATCATTCTTTGTGAATGTTTGTCCAACTGTTGTCAAGATCTTCTCATGTTGTCTTGTTCAACCAGTGTAAAATACAGTTGTTGTTGTTTATGTTCACTACAATGGTACAATTGTCAATGTGATCATTTGTCCAAGTGTCTTGTGTCACTTGAAATATGTAATGAGATCAAAAATGAGGTTGGCGACCAGAGCACAGTCAGCTGGAAGATGAGAGAACTGCTTTCATTGGTTACTGTGGCTAACTGCCAAGATCTCTATATCTATATATGGCCTAGAAGAGAAATCATCTATAAATAATTCTGTGTAGAACTTAACTTAAGTCTAATTTCTCACAGTGGGGGTACTCGGTGAGCCAAAAATTCTGAATGGTTTCTCTACAAGGGTTATGCGAGAATAAATATCAATACCTCTAGACAACACTTGCTGTTACTAACCTGTATCTTTTATAGAGAGATATACTTTATAGAACTTCACTCATTGGGACTTCTGTAATTCTCTATAAACCCACAAAAAACCTCACACATTCCCAGTTTTTCGATAACTTCTTCACATGACCATCAGTCTTGGATCAGCTCTGAGTTCTTGTCTCGATTACACCATATAGCCAAGCTATCAAGATATTCATGTATTTTGCTCTTTCCCCATCAGTCTTGCTAGTTGTCATTAAGTGCTAAAGTTTATTTCTCGTCATAATGATTCCAAAAAGTCGTGACAGTATTAAGTCTCATTTCTCGAATCGTTTTACATTTTTCATTTGTTTCTAATAAGACTTATAACTATGAATTTATTATTACCGCTGATGTATCTAATTTTAATGGATAATGCAACTGTTTGTTTGAAGTTTTAGCGACGATGTAGTGAGGAGATTTTATCAGATCTGAATACATGACTTGAAGCGGATTTACAGAATATAGATTTACAACAGGAGAAAGACACATGGGAGTCATAACCTTGATGGAGGTCAGCATGGCCGAATGGATAAGAACGTGATCTTAAACATCCGGTGTGCTAATACCGAGGTAAAGGGTTCAACCCCTACATCGAACAATAGGACTAAAATGTTCACTTATCGTCCTTGACTTGGAGACGTAAATTACAAGCACCTCTGAAGTCGGAGTGGGTTCGCCTCATGGCGGGGGACACTGATAATAGGGAAAGTTAATCCACACGCAAAATTCAGTCCAGCACTACTAGAAGTAGTATGTATGAACTACGCTTGCGTTCAAAGAGAGCGAGCGCAAACAAAACATTTAAAAAAATAACTTTGGTGAGACCTCCCTCCGAGAAAGTACAGAAAGAGGCCAAAATATTCGTGGCAATGCGGTCTTAGACCTATATTGTTATAGAACATCGGCACTCGGTGGGTGATTCGGCCAGTACACGTGTATCGCCTTTACTTTAGAAGATATTTTCTGGTACCCATTTTAAGTTGGATCTACCTGGGGGGCAATCAATTTCTCTTTTTAAATTCGAATTCATCTCAAAGCTTAACGAGCTTATGACCAATGAGCCCGCCGGCGACCGTCGAGACAGACAGAGGGACAGACAGACAGACAGACAGACAGACAGACAGACAGACAGACAGACAGACAGACAGACAGACAGACAGACAGACAGAGGGACAGACAGAGAGAGGGACAGACAGATAGACGGATAGACAGACAGACGGGCGGGCGGGCGGGCGGGCGGGCGGGCAGGCAGACAGACAGACAGACAGACAGACAGACAGACAGTCAGACAGGCAGGCAGGCAGGCAGGCAGGCAGATCGTCACCTATAAGAAACTGTAGATATACGCTGCGTATGTTATACACACCTTGGTGTATAGGGAAGCTCAGCTATGTTACTATACGATTATCATTTAGCTTTTAGGAGAACAAGAAGAAGACGAGGAAGAAAAAGTAGCATTTCTCCCCGACGGTACAATACCCTGCCATCCATAAAAGAAGATATATATGTTCAACCAAATGTACGAATAACGAATCTACACCATCGACAAACAGCGACAACACTCGCCAACAAATAACTCCATGTATCAGGTTGAGTCCTTGCTCCCCAGAAAGTACATTGTAGTCGACTTCTGGCCCAGACAACGGTCCATGTTGAGATTGGCAATACTTGTGTTTCAGCTACCACTGCGCCTGCAATTTACAGAGAAAAAGTATGAGAATTATCTAACACTGGAGGAAAGTAGATCAGGTGAATGATTATTTCCACTAGATAGTAGCACGTTTCTTATATGACGTTGCAATCAACCCCATCATTTATTGGCTGTTTGGGAATTTATTAGGCAATGTTACCTTCAATAGTTTACTACTGTTGTCTGAATGACCGACGCTCGTACCATTGAGATCATCGCAAATAAATCTGCTTCCACATCGCCAGCAGCTTATTTTAACCCCTGTCCCGTAAGTCGGGGAATTGTAACTGTTTTCACTAATCCCTAAACCACGAGCGCCATATTCTTTTCATTACATTTGCTATTTTTTCTCAAATATAAAGTAGTATGGGTTTGTTAGATCTTTATTGTAATTCGTTAACATAAAAGATGTTTAAAGGCGAGAGGATTACCTTCATTGTACTAGGTTTTATCCCATTTGGCTCGGTCTCTTTGAGCAGCGGTCTGCCGAAATCGTCGCACAGAGCACGAATTCCGTAGGTCCAGCTATGACGCGTCTCTGAGAGAATTGCACTCGAGAACTAAATGAATGAGTCCTAAAAAGAACCCCCAAGCTTAGGATTGCCAGGCTGGCGGCTTAACATATATCAATGTGGTGATTGGAATAATTAGTATACAACTGCACGTGTGGGGTGGGGGAGATGTGAGGTGAGTGTTCTCAAATCTAACCATGGGAAGAAAGTCAATAATGTTAACCCAGAGAGCCGCGACAATCAAGTGAAGAATCCCCATAGACATCGAGGTCTAGCGTTGAAAATCACTGTCAATTGTCATCTTATCACTGAAGATGTAGTGAACCGCCATAACTATCTCATACGACTCTCATACAAGCTTGATGAACCTCCATCACCATCTCATACAGCACTTACACAGGCTTGGTGAACCTGTAATAATAGAACGCCGGACTTTCATTCGGGAGACCCGGGTTCGATCCCCAGTAAGGTGCGGGATTTTTTTTCTGTCGGGGGCAAAAAGAAAATCCTAACCTGCACAGTTCGCGGAGACTGCACTAGCCAGGCGGCCTTTATTCCTCAGGCTCAAAGACCCCTTCTGCCATACACCGCAAGGTACTATATTGGCAGTAAATGACAGTTACAGCACTCATACAGGCTTGATGAACCTTCGATGTCTTCCCATACAGCACTCATGCAGGCTTGATGAACTTCCAACACCATATAATACAGCACTCAAACAGCTTGATAAACCCCCAATATCTTCTCATAAAACACTCATAATGGCTTGATGAAACTTCAATACCTTCTTATACGGCATTCATACAAGCTTTATTAACCTCCAACACCATCTCATACAGCACTTATACAGGCTTGATGAACCTCCAATGCCATCTCATACAACACACATACATGCATGCCTCTTTTAGCCATCTCCGTATGTTGTTTACCCACAGGTGAAGCTGTATTGCTGCTGCGAGATATTCTCCACATTTCCTTCCCGCACACCCTTTTAACAACGAGATCTGGTCCTTTATATGACAGAAGTAACTCGATTCGCTGGCCTTGGTTGTCTGACATTCGTCTCATTATGTGATGGTTTCTTCAATGTAAGATTTTCCACTATAAAAAATACTGGACCGCAAAATCCAGGGTTTTCGAATCATAATTAATTTTGTTAAAGTGTTATTTGGAATCTATACTTTTGTGCCCGTGTGAAATACGGACAATAAGCAGATTGATTGCAATGTTCTGTAAAATGAGACTGTCCTTACAGAAAACAATTAAAACCATAAATTCATTTGAGAAATTAGACCTAGACAGTCTTCTCAGAAACCATTTACAACAGTAAATTCATGTGAGAAATTAGACCTAGAAGTCGTTTTTAGGGGGTGGGTGGGGGTGGGGGGGGGGGTTGTGAGGAGAAATAATATTGCAAACTTAGTGACAACTGACAGAACTGATGGTGGAAGAGCAAGGAGAAGATAAAAAGATAATAGCTTGATGATTTGTTCTCTCCTCCCCCCCCCCCGTTTTTCACCCCCCCCCCCACCCGTTTTTCACCATGACATAATCGGAACAAAGACACAGACCTAGTGTAAGACTGGTGATCGTATGAGATGGCGATCAAAGCCACTTGTGCTTGTTGCCATGGCGCATGGCGATGATAATGATACAAATCCAGTGGAAGGAAGACAATAAACATCCAGGAAATGACTGTCACATAGACATGCACGGGGATCAGATCTGGGGTGGGCTGAATATGGAGAGAATTGTTGAGAACAGCGGAGTGCCGCCATCAGATGATTTCAATGCCAGTCTTCGGGAGTAGCCACCTAATGGTGGCTACTACAACGACGACGATGATGATGATCATTATGAAACGGCTACAGCGAAAGTAATAAAATCCTATAATAGCTTACATTACATTCTTCTAGTCACAACCCAATTGTAATAACCATTGCACTACAACTGATATGAACTGTATGGCAAATCACACAATTACTTTAATAAGCAGAACAAATCAGCGACAGAACGGACAATAACCAGAGATGCAAGTTACAAGACGCTGAATGAGAAACTTATTATTTATTGCCTGTCGCTTAATAACAAATGGCAATGTGGCAAGTTAACAGTGGAGACCGAATTACAAGAAGGAAATGTGCTATTTTCAAGCTGATTGTCCCGTGTGAAATCTTGATAATCATACGTTGAGTTATAAATGGTGTTAGCCCAGAAATACCGTTGTGACTAAAAGACTTGTTTCACATGATAGTAACAATATCATTAACTATTTCGTGTCTCTATTTATTAGTGTTTCTACATGCCTATATGCCGGCTCCATGGCTAAGGCTTGCGAACGCGGTTCGTGAGCCGGGTACAAGGGGTTCGAAGCTCAGCTGCGACCGATTTGTGCAGCAGACCGTGTCGCGTTGTGTTATAACGTGCTGGTATGGGAGCCGGTCGTTCAGAAAGCAATGGCAAACTACTGAACGTAACACTTGCCTAGTACATCAACAGCAGCTGAAAAATGTTTGTGTTGACTGCAACGTTCCGTAAGGGATACGCAACAATTTATTTTTATGCCTATATCGCGTCATGTAAGATTATTTCTTGATGCGTATTTCTTATGTCTCAGTGCACGAGCGTTAATCAGTTAGTAAGTTAGTCAGTCAGTTAGTCAATCAGTTTATCAGTCGATCAATTAGTTAGTTAGTTGGTTGGTTGGTTAGTTATTTAGTTAGTTAGATATTTAGTTAGTTCGTTAGCTAGCTAGCCAGCTAGCTGGCTAGATAGCTAGCTAGTTAGTTAGTTATTTAGTTAGTTAGTTAGTTAGTTAGTTAGTCAGTTAGTTAGTCAGTTAGTTAGTTAGTTAGTTAGTTAGTTAGTTAGTTAGTTAGTTAGTCAGTTAGTTATTTAGTTAGTTAGATATTTAGTTAGTTCGTTAGCTAGCTAGCCAGCCAGCTAGCTGGCTAGATAGCTAGCTAGTTAGTTAGTTAGTTAGTTAGTTAGTTAGTTAGTTAGTTAGTTAGTTAGTTAGTTTGTATCTTTGCTAGTTGGTTGGTTGGTTGTCGTCAGATTATCCTCAGTGCACATCGAACCATTCGGTCCATAAGTGCACGTATCCCCTTCTCAGTATCTCCCTCAGCGTGTAGGGGTCGCCGACAGCAGTTCTGTGTTGTTTAACTAGTCTTCTGTGAACCCCTAGAAGATCGTTCGTGTCTGGTTTCACTCAGTTTCCCGTGGTGTTCTTGCAGTCTGGTCAGGATTGCAGATTCGCGGTGGTCTTTTTTTTTTCTTGCGTTGACGTGCTGTAAACTCAAACGTAGTCCATACATGTTCTACTACTTCTAGTGTACTGTACGTTTGCATGTGGATTAGCTTTTCCTGTTGCCAGTGTCCTTCGACAACTGGCGAAACCCACTCAGACTTTAGAGGTACTTGTAATTTACATCTCCAAGTCAAGGACTAGAAGTCAACATTTTAACCCTACTGATCAGTGTAAGTGTAGAACACGCTACCGCGGTATCAGCACACCGAATGTTTAACAACGACCTTTGATGTTCCATCACGTGTTATAGGCCTGAGAACAAGGAGGAATAGGCTGATATTCCTTTTCTTACTTTTACAAGCGAGGAGGAGTCTTGGAGAGACAAATTATACTGAAAGCCTAGCCACTACACTGCCGCGTAACCATTGGGTCTTGCTGACCACCAGTGGTCTTTTAATGTCTAATATTTTTTTTTTAACAAACAAGAAAGGTTTCAGCACAGATTCAGGAACTTTCGTAGCACAGGCGACAATCTAGAAAATACTTGTCGTAGCACCGGTGACAATCTAGAAAAAAAAAACTTATCGTAGCACCAGTGACAATCTAGAAAAAAAAATTTGACCTACGAATCTGCATTCTGGCAGAAGTACTTACACGCGTGAGATGGAAAGTATACGCGTTTCTTTGTGTACAATGTGGAACCCTTGTTGCAACTGACAATGAAAAGCTTACAACCTCTATGCGGAAAACATCCCCAACCTAGGATTCATCCCAACCAGTTGGCATGTGCCGTGCTGATTACATCCTATTTTGCCTCTATGCAGATGTGAAGTTCAAGCACCGATTTTGCTCACCCTGCTGGTATTGAGCATGGAGAGGGGAAACGAACTCTCTGTGACACAATCCCTGCAGAGATGGCACTTTGGTATGGATCGGGAGGAAAGTCTCAAAAACAACCTCAATCCGATAGATTCAAGCCATTTTCGGGGCTGTAACGATTTTAACGTCAATGCACTAAGAGGTAAAAGAGTATTCACAAGCAAGCTGAGTTGAGATGAGTTAAGTTGAGTTAAGAACCGACATCATTGCACTCAGGAGATTCCCATACGCGCTCCGCCCCCTCGTTCAACAGCGAGGAAAGAGTCACGCTATTAATCGTTCTCTCTGCTATCTGATTGAAAGTGTTCCTGGTCTTCTCTCTCAGTTTTGAGATTCTTCCAGAACTCCTACCGATTCCCCGCAATCTCATTCTTTCCACATACTGGTTCTCAGTCTGTTTACCCACCCTCTTCAGCTGTTTCCATACGCGCACGACCACCTCTCCCTTGGCCATAGGTAATCTACCACCAAGAGGTGCATTCCCTGCCGTATTATCAACCTGTTCTTTCCCCCGCACTCCTGCATGGCCTGGGCGGATTCACAACCAAGAAATCAACGTCTTATTCTTCCAACTCTCTGACACTGAATGAGTTAAAAACGCCGAAAGTGGTCTTATACAGAGAAATTGTTACATGCGTTTCTTGGTATAGAATGAATCAACAAGCCTATTCAGAAGAAATTCCAACCGGTTTGTGGTAATCTAAGAGTTAATAACAGCTCTAACAGACTGGAAAATGATGACACTAACACAAATGTGGCAAGCTAAAAAAACGATTGTTTTTTAAACTCATTAACCTTGCTGGTGATCCGGAATATATTTTTCTTTCACAACGTTCGTTGACATTGGCTCCCGGCATACCATAGTAACTTAGTTTTATGTAGTTCTCTATACATACCGAATGCCACGTCAAGTGGATAATATGGGGGGGGGGGGAGATAGAGAGAGAGAGAGAGAGAGAGAGAGAGAGAGAGAGAGAGAGGGAGAGAGAGAGAGAGAGAAGGCGCCACATACTCTGAAGTTTTTAAACAATGTCTTTTGGTGGAGAGGCTGGCCGAGTGGCTAGAACGCCGAGCGATTATTTATTTTAAACGACTATTTCGTTTCAGCGACAATTTCTAAAGCTGTTTTGCTGTAATGAATATTCATAAAGCGGAAATGGTTAGAAAACCCTTCTACGCGCCTTACGAGACTTGGGCATATGGTGCTAAACCCATATTGTTACCTGCCAATTGATTCGGTGTGATGTGGTCAGTATCCTGCTGGTCACTTTTACTTCCCAAGACATTTCCTGGTACCCATTATTTTGTAAATTAGATCCGATTTAGATTTGAACCCATGACCCCTAGGCGAGCGTCTAACCAATACACTGCCGCAACTCCTAAACTTATGTAACAACAAAATTGCCCTGGTGCATTTTCCTGCTATGGGTCTGTGATGTGATAGATCTATCACGTGTTATAGGTCTGAGCGCATGGAGGAAGAGGTGGCCCGTCGTTCCATCACTTTCGAAAGCGACGAGCACAGACGTCGAACCCGCACTCGACCGTGCTCCTGATATAGGGTGTTTATTTAATGACTGTGGCTTTTGAAAATATTGCCGATCCAAGCAAGATTTGTATTCACTCTCTGTGGAATTCATGCAACATTAAAGGTAAATACAAAACTTTGAACGGCAATATTTTCAAAACACCCACATAATCCCGTATATTCTCGTGAGTAACGTAATCTGCGCGAGAATCAGTAGCCTTTTCTCGCCGCGTTGGTAACTTACGGGGTATATGAGCCGGTCGCTCAGAAAGCAATGGCAAACTACTGAGCGTAATCTTGCCTAGTACATCAACAGCAGCTGAAAAATTCTGATGTTGACTGCAACATCCTGTAAGGGATATACAACAACAACAACAAAAAATTACCAACATAGTTTGCTATCAACTTCCCTAATGTGCCCACCTAAACCTATGTGGGCGTGACTTGATTCTTAAATACCAGGTCAATATTAGCAGCCGATGTTTTCCTGACGTTCATATTAAGGCGATAAGACTCCCGAAGAAATTTCCCGCTATGAATATTTCATGTAATTGCATCACATTTTGTAGGCTTGGGGGGACAAGGAGCCAGTTTTCCCTCACTTCTGCAAGTAATGCGCGTACTTGATGAGACAAATTATACTGAACTTATGTTTCTGTTTGTACTGTAAATTGTAAATATTCTCGTCATTACCCCTTAATCAATGAGTGTATCTTTAAAAACCAAATTAATAATTAATCGTTTAATCTGTAATAGTAATTTGAAACTTTGGAAAGTCAGCTTAAAATCGCCCTGTCCTTAAAAATGAAGACAAGTAATGATAAATCAGAACACCAACTGGTCGAGAAATAAAGCCATGTCCTGTAAGAATAAAGACAAGTAATGAATGAAAGTATGCAAAACTATTGGAACAAAGAGCTAGGCCCATAGTTGAACAACAGTTAAGCAAAGTACAATTCGGTTTTCGGAAAGGTAAAAGTTGCACTGATGCATTATTTACACTTAGACAAATATGTGAAAAAACTATTGATTACAGTGACCAGCAGAATATTGTGTTTGTAGATCAGGAAAAGGCTTTCGATAGAGTAGACAGATACAAATTATGGACCATCCTTGAAGACTATGGGATACAAGGGCAACTGCTAGAAAACATCATAGCCATGTACCACTCGAGCCGAAGTGCAGTAAGTACACAAGAAGGTATATCAGATATGTTAACAGTCAATACAGGAGTGAGGCAGGGATGTGGCTCTCTCCCCTGCTATTTAGTATCTACATGGACAGAATTTCCAAAGAAGCAAGTCTCGACAGAACAGATTCAGAAAATTTAGAACTCTTTACTCCAGATGAAACAACTGATCCACATGAAATAAATGAACTTTTATTTGCAGACGATCAGTGCCTGTTTTATAGCGACGAGGGCAAACTGCAAAATCATATTAATAATTGAGTTCAACATGCAGGAGATACAATATGAGTATAAATACAGCCAAAACCGAAGTAATGCGAGTTAGCAGATCGCCGGGCCCACTAAGTATACAGATAAATAGCACAACTCTGAAAAAGTTAAAGAATTCAAATATCTTGGAAGTATGATCACAGAAGATGGCAGATTGGACAGAGAAATCGAAATCAGATGTCAAAAGCTAGTGCACTTACATATCAACTATCATCCTTACTGAAACATCCAAATATACTCATGTCGGCAAAACGACAGATAATAAACAGCATATTCACACCAACCCTATGCTACCAATCTCAAACCTAGACGTTTTCCAAATTACATCTTCGCAAAATCAACACCTGCGAAATGAGATGCCTGAGGAGAGCTGCCAACTTAACAATCCGAGACCGAGTGAGAAATGCTACTATCAGACAGACTGTGGGATCAACACCTTGTGCCACATTTATTGAAAGACAGAAGATCAAGTGGTTTGGCCATGTTGTTAGAATGCAACACCAGCAGCTACCATCACTGGCCTTACATCAAAGATCATCTGCGACGAGACCAAGAAGAAAATGGATTGACGACATCAAAGACATTGTACAAGCACACGGAATGACACTATCCAGTGCCGCCCACCGGGCGCTGGAACGCAAATTATTCCTCCTCACGACGGCAGAAGTAGAAGATGATGATGATGATGATGATGATGATGATGATGATGATGATGATGATGATGATGATGATGATGATGATGATGATGATGATGATGATGATGATGATGATGATGATGAAGATGATGAATGAAAGAACAGAACACCAACTAGTTGAGAATGAAATCCATATCCCTGTAAGAATGAAGTCAAGTAATGCAAGAACAAAACACCAACTAGTTGAGAATGAAAGCCATATCCCTGTAAGAATGAAGTCAAGTAATGCAAGAACAGAACACCAACTAGTTGAGAATGAAAGCCATATCCCTGTAAGAATGAAGTCAAGTAATGCAAGAACAAAACACCAACTAGTTGAGAATGAAAGCCATATCCCTGTAAGAATGAAGTCAAGTAATGCAAGAACAGAACACCAACTAGTCGAGGAATAAAGCGTTGAAACATCGCTATTCTGACGTGCATTCTTGCATGCCCTTTGTGGAGTGATTTCTCCAACAGGTGGTTAGACTAATCTCCTTGGTTTACTCTGCCAAGATTTGGATAGGACGGCGGAGGGGTGGGCTCCGTGCTGTTGTGTAATTTGTGGAGAAAACGCCCACGGAGTATATGGAATGAGAAAAGGGTAAAACTTAAGACGGTCTCACCCACGTTTCTGCCGGCTTTTTTTTTTTTTGTCTTCATTTTCTGGCATGAGAGTAGAGTGGCGTGAAGTAAAAGAGAAAAGAAAATAACACGGACAGCAATTGTTAGTTAATTATCGCAATGATTTAAACACAAAAATATATACCATTCTAAACAGTATACACCATATTCCTTCTTTCACATGTTCGGCTTCTTCTTTTGTCCTTTATTCCTCTTTGAGGCATAGACACTCAACCACCCCACGTCAGGGCCTCATATCTTTTGTTTTCTTCTGCAGCTTCCTCCATGGCATCCCCGAGTTATTTATCTCTGTGTTTAATTCTCGTCTCCATGTGTTTACTTTTGCCACTCTTTCGTTCGCCCTGTGAGTTCCAGACAAGAGAGTGTCTAGTTATATTGTTTTAGGTTTTCTTAGCGTGTGTTTTATATAGTGTCAATGTCTTTTCCTCATCTTATTGACTCACTGGGATTCGTTTATTTCTCATCATGAGCTATTAATTTGTGATAATGCCATGGTTGACAGCCATATAATTTTAGTCGTACTATTCTATGCAGGCACCAATTAAGTAATGTCTGTTGTTTATTAGTAATTGTGGTAGTCTTTTTTCCAAGATTCTGATCCATATAGGTTTTTTTTCGCGTTCCCATCCTGTTTCAGGATATTGCGGTCAACATCAGCATCTTTCAGCTGTATGTTAATTCCTAGGCTCATCAGCACGCCACGAATTTCTGAGCGACCGGCTCCATACTCTCATAAGTCACTGGCGCGACTCGAACCGCTTCCAATTCTCGTGCGCTCACGTCAACCACGATAGTATTCGGGGTTACGGAGATAGCTGCTAACACCTCGACCAGGGAGACCAGCGATCCATATAGTAGTATCGATTATTCATTAGAGATAAATATTCTAAGTTTGGTGCTGCGTTTAATTTCCTTTGTCTCCAACACATTTTCCAGTACTATGAAAGCTCCTCTTGTCGTTGATATTCATATTTAAGTATCTTTACCTGTTCTCCCATCTATTTCTTCGTTGGAGACTACAATGGTGTTTGGTATGGTTCTGCCTCTTGAAGTGGAGTTTCGTGAAGGAAAATGTGGTTGTTATTTGCTTAGTTTAATCGCATTATCGTGGTCTTTTCCTTACGCATAGTGAAACCCGATTTTAGTGAACTTCTAAATGTTTTACTTTATCTTGCATCTGAATATGTGTGTATGTTTGACAGGGGTGGAGTGTGGTCAGCTAAGTCAAACTGCTTTGTTTGGAGTCTATTGAATTCCATTTCTAGCAGTAGTTATTGTTGCCTTTACTACTCAGTCTATAATACTGAGCACTTACCCCAGTGCGAGGACATGCAACCTAAAGGATAAATGTTATGGCAGGGCTGACCAGACCCTAAGCTTTGGTCGGCAATTGGTCTAGAATGGAAGCTCTGACAAGCGGAAAGTCAGAGCATTATTTTGTGATCCGGCAGCTTCTGCAGCTTGTCTTGTTCCAGATTGATTGATGTTACCTTTCCTCTGTAGTAAACTAGACAGGCTGAGAGAGGGATCATGCTGCATGGGCAACACATGATCTCTAAATTCAACCCTGGTGTTGTGCTATGGAGGGGTATAACCCCATGTTCCAAACTATTTATATATATATATGTATATATATATATATATATATATATATATATATATATATATATATATATATATATATATATATATATATATATATATATATATATATTGTGTGTGTGTTTGTGCGTGTTTGTATGTGTGTGTGTGTGCGTATTTCTGTCCATGTGTCTGTGTGCGCGAAATTCTCAGTGTCTGTACAATCTAGCCCCCCAAAAATGTGAAAAGCCCACGTCCATTAAGAGAAATGACAGCAAAATGTCGTGGCTTATTATTGTCTAGACCTCAGAGACGTTAATGATTTCAGCGCTGTGCAACTCTAGAGGCAGCGCAAACAACCGCTGACTGCCATGTATT
The DNA here is from genome assembly GCA_963921405.1 of Cepaea hortensis. Classification (NCBI taxonomy): domain Eukaryota; kingdom Metazoa; phylum Mollusca; class Gastropoda; order Stylommatophora; family Helicidae; genus Cepaea; species Cepaea hortensis. Next base: position 100,243,908 of record OY992880.1, on the reverse strand, counting down.
TATGGCTGGTGGAAACACAATCTCTCTAATGCAACAGCGGAGATTGAAAGGTACATTTTCTGCATTTAAAATTACACATATCTAAAAAATAAATGCCTAGAGAGAAACAAAAGCAAATTAAGGTAATAACGCGATGTGTGCTTTTTCACGCTATATGTAAACAAACAACCCACATTTTACGTGGACTATATTTTTATAGTTTTTTTTTAATACAATTTTTTGGGCATGTTATGAGAAGAAATGATTTGGAGAACTTGGTGACAACTGGTAAGATCAAGGGGAACAGACCAAGGGGAAGACCTAGAAGCAAATACCTGGATGGCTTGGCCTTGTGGCTTGGTCGAGACAGAAACACGGAGCTGATCCACGACTCTGGTGATCGAGTGAGATGGCAGAACATGACCGCCCACGCTTACCGGCATGCCACATTATGGATGGATGGATGGATATTTTTTTTAATAAAGCTCTACTATGGAAACGATTGTAAAAACAACAAGAACTTTTTGATGCATTAAGCTCAGCATAATCTGAGTAAGAAAGCTCAGTTAAGTATGGTAAAAATCGAAGGCATCGCATCAGCGGGACGGCACTGCAGGAACGCCTGGTAGATTAGATGTGTGTGGAAAGAAAAAGAAAGAAAACCTGACCTGGGTGTTTTTGTCAGCTTAAATTATTTACAGCAAAACAGTTTATGACATCGGTTTATTTGTTTCTTAAAGCAAGCATGAATTTCTTAAATTATGAATGCATGTATATGTGAATGCGTGAATTATTAATATTCATTTATCATCGTCATCTAGTGTCATGTACACTGACGTGGTAAATGCAGCTCTTCGATAGTAACTTTCAATGGTTGTATATATTGCCATGATCTATCATTGAATGTGCCGTGATGATAGACTGTCGAGTAATCCTTTCTTCTAACTGTTTCAGTCTCTTAGCCTCTGTCTGTCTGTCTGTCTTTTCTTTCTTTCTTTCTTTCTTTCTTTTTTCTTTATTTCTTTCTTTCTTTTCTTTCTTTCTTTCTTTCTTTCTTTCTTTCTCAATCTCATCTCTCTTTATCTCTCACAATTTATGTCTCATTTTTTTCTCTTTCATACTCTTTCTTTCCCCCAGTCTCTCTTTCTTTCTCTTTCTCTCTCTCTCTCTCTGTCTCTCCCTCTCTCTCTCTCTCTCTCTCTTTCTTTCTTTCTCGCTCTTACTCCTCGCATCTCTTACCCTTTATATTTATATCTATCTCTCTTAATCTCTTTCTTTCTCTTCTGTTCTCTTTTTCTCCTCTCTCAATTTCGCTCTCTATTTCTTGTCACTCAGTCCCTCGCTTTCTTTCTGTCACTTAATCTTCTCCCCCCCCCCCCTCACCTCTCTCTCTCTCTCTCTCTCTCTCTCTCTCTCTCTCTCTTTACTTCTCTCTTTCTTTCTGCCTTAGTCTCTCTATATTTTGTCACTTTCTTAATATCTATCACAGTCTCTCTTTCGCTATCTCTCACTCTCTTCCCCATTTTAATATCTCTTTTCCCCTTTCTATCTTGTTTCATTATGATTACAGAATGGCATAGTAAGCTCCAATTTGTCTCTTCTTATGATATGGTGCAAAGTTTGTCCCTTTTATGCTGATATGTTCATTTCTTTGTTTCGTGACTCTCTCGGAACATCTGGAAAATTTAATTGGTTGTTTAAAAATATGCTTCCGTCACAATAACAAACACACACATACACACACACACACACACACCACACACACACACATATATATATATATATATATATATATATATATATATATATATATATATATATATATATATATATATATATTATATATTTGAAATGTTATATTAATTATATGTGTATAATTAATATATGTGTGTGTGTGTGTATATGTGTGTGTGTGTGTGTGTGTGTGTGTGTGTGTGTGTGTGTGTGTGTGTGTGATTATATATATAATGACAGGTGTCGGCCTTTCAGAAAGCAATGACAAACCACTGAGCTATAATTGCTTAGTAAATTGCAAACAGTCAATAAATAATAGGGTTGATTGCAACGTTCTGTAATGGACATGCAACTATCACACAGAAATCCAGTGACACCGGAGTTGGGACTTACAATGAGCTGAAATAATGCTTAAAGAGCTGAAAGATCAAGGACATGATCTGACGATCATCTCATATTCTTCAGTCTGAATACCCGGACAATGTTGAATACTGAACAACATACTGACTACGTTGGCATTAACAGCATGCGACATGTGATATCTTGGGTCATTAATTGCCAATAATGGTGACATAATTGATTGATTGATTGATCTAGGAACCGACATCATAGCATTCGCGACATTCCCATAAGCGCTCCGTCCCCATCCTCAGCAACCAGCGAAGAGTTCCAACACTAATAGTTCCAGTAGCAATCTGATTATATGTCCGTCTCGCCTTTCCTCTGAGCGTCGAGCGTCGGCCAGATCCCCTCGTCACTCCTCGCTGCCTCATTCTAACCAGACTATGGTGATCCATTTGCTCCTCCGAGGTGTACACGTGCTCCCACAAGGCCGCAACCACATCTGCCTTGTCATGCCTCAATACTCCACCAAGTTCTGCCGAGACAGCCAATCTGTCCGCCTGTTCATTCCCCAGCACACCGGCATGCCCAGGAGAAAAGATCCAGGTGATGCCTGCTACCCGTGACCTCCGAAGCGAAGCAAGCCACTCTGCACGAAGCTTGCCTGTTCTCACCCTACTCAGCATGCTTTCTGAGTCAGTTACAATCACAATATGTGTATGTATCGTGTTTTCTATCCAGCGGAAAGCTGCACTGACCGCCTCCACCTCCATTCTTAAGCTAGATGTAGTGTCATCATACGCCAGGCTCTCCTGCACCAAACGCCGACCATTAGTTTTTGCCAAGAACCCCCAAGCACTTCTCCTACCTCTCAACACCGACCCATCCGTGTAGATAATCACATCACCCGGGCGAGAATTTTCCTGAATTAGTTGCTGAATTTCCACTTCCGTGGCCCCTGCTGGCCACTCCCTGCACTACCGGCTCAATGTGATTATAACTCTGCACAAGTCTGACTGCGCGGCTGGCACTCTGACCCATTCCTCTCCTCGCCTAATGTTCTCCAAGGGGCACACCTGTCTGATCGTATCCTCCGCCTGAGCCATCCATGATTTCCCTCTTATCAATCTCTGACCCTTAACTACGTCCAGCGCCTCATGCAACGGGTGATCTGTGTCTGCAGCTACTCTGAGGTATGCCTTCGCTTGCATCACCTTGTTCCTATCAGCAACAGTAGGTGACATAATGAAATTAACAGACGAATTTATATTTCTCATCATAATATAAGACAACTGAATAAATTGTGGAGTTAGACAGTTAAAACTACAAAAGTTAGATTTTTAAGAGTATGCATCTTTCCGATTGCACCATACGCCTGTGAGACCTACACACTTACTAAACAAGCTGAACAGCGCATAAATGTCTTTGAATATAAATGTTATAGACGGGTTCTAAGAATATATTGGATACAGAAAAGAACAAATGCATTCATACAAGAGCTAGATATTAAAGACGATAAAACAAAGAAAATTGAAATATGTTGGTCACGTGAAACGTCATGCAAGTTCGGAGAGAACAATCATGGAGGGGTATATGTAACGAGATTCTAGGAGATAGAATTTCTGTCACATCCCGAGTTCTTTAGTATTAGACTTTTAATTAACTTCCACTCTTTCAATATAAACATTCAGACAAAGACCATACCTGGGGAGTGTTAATCTTTTTGGGGGAAGAAGAAGAAGAACAGAGCGTGATAAACAGAATATTTTAAATAACCAACCACATATATTTAAGTTCTAGACCTATAACAAATTGATACACATTCTCTGAGAAATACGACAAACTTAATTACAAGTGTAACAAACAATTTAATTAAGACAATAACCTGGCTTGGATGAATAATGTGAGTAAGTGTTTCGAGAAAAGTTCTTGCCACGATCGTTCAAATGTATATTGGTGGTGAGTTAGATCATCATTAGGAGTTCACAATGAGATTGCGAGTGTATATTGTGTATGTGTTCAACAAACTGGAAACCAAGCAAAATGTCATCACCCGCCGACGCGTGTCATTCCTTGAATAGCGATGGTCAAAGTTCAGACGATTACTTTGTCTCTGGACACACCAACTTATCAATGAACATTGATGGACTAAATACTTTAATTGGTGTGTCTCGGAGGTGTCAACTTCCCCACACACAGCATTCCTAGGATCAATCAAAGTCGTCGTTCATACCAGAGGTGTAAACCACATATGCCTCCGCTACAACTCCAGATAACGCCAGGCAGGGCACGTTAAGTCAAAATCATCCCGATAATACATCATAAACAGAGGGAATCTGAAAAAATCCAAACAATCATCCGGTGAGCAATCCATGCTATGTCCCACCATTTAGTCACATCCCAACAGTCAACACTCTCCTCATACTGTTCTCGCCTTCAGCTCTCTAAGAACATACCCCAACCAATCATATCCATCAAGACGTGAAATATATCTCTCTAGGAAATATTCCCAAGAGGGAATCATGATATTTCAAAAGAATCCTATCTCCAACTGTGATAGGGATACTACTTTATCCTCCTCCCTGAATCATCCATCCTATAAAGTAAGGACAGTAGCGACCAGAGTACCTGTCACGAAATGGCTGGAGGTCGTCGACCATAATGTTCAAAGGCCAGAGATCGGCGGTCTATACCGCTACAACTTGTTTGTTGTGAGAACGGGTTCCCGATCAAACAAGATCGGAACTCTTTGAAATACGGAGAACGGGTCCCCGATAAAACATGATCGGAACTCTTTGAAAAGTGGTGAACGTAGGTCCCGAGAGAAACGGGAAAACGATATCAACTAGAATTGTCTATATCAAAGGAGATTGTCGGCATGTTTTTGTACAAGGATCAAAAGACGAGAGTAGAGCAGGGGTTTCTTGGTAGGGGAAAAACCAGTGACGTCCTACAGACAACATTCTAAGCTGTCTGAAAATAACGTTTTAAATTCAGTGTGCTAACGAGAATTACAACGAGGAAGTGTTTCCCTATTCTTCGTCCAATTAAGAAAAGGAATTACTAATGTTCCATGTTGTTTAAAGGCAACGGACATATGTGCAGGATGTGCATGTGTTATTCCGATTCTGGACGAGTATAGTTTTTATAAGGTAGTAGTGATGTCGATTAGAACTCGAACATAGTGGACTCACGTGTGTGACCGTAGTATAAGAGTGTCAGCAGCAGTAGGCTGAGGCTGGACTTAGGCTGTGTCGAGTGATGTGTCATTGCCCTCGGTAGGATGAGAGCAATGACATGAGAAGATAGTCAGCAAGATGGAGAACGGGTGGGGAGATAAAGGATAGGTCTATGCTAGGATATTCTGGTAGGGGTGTCTACTGGGGATTCTGTGCTTTTCCTTTGGCTTTTCCTACTTTTACCTAGTCTAAGGTAATGTGATGAACTCCTCTGTCTTATGCCAGAGTTCAGTTCTATGGAAATATAGATGTTACAATCTGAGTACGGCCTTAGGCCTACACTCACATATAATGAGTCTGAGTCGGGTTGATATTACCTGGTGTTATCTCTTCGACAGGTTCCAATTGAAAGTGCAATTGTCTACAACTCTGAGAAGGAGAAAATGGCCATACTCTGGTGCAGTGCTAACTGACATCAAGCTTTAAACCCTGTTGCTCAAAGAAGGTCAGACAAGTCATGAGAAAAATTGACCATTAGAAATAAGTCACTAGAAGAGAGACTGATAACCTAAAGTATTACAAGCAACCCAGGAATTATGAACAATCATATTTACTCTAAGAAGTAGAAAAAGGGAAAGACAATAAATAAAAGAACATTTTCCTTGCTTACATGAACTATATTAAATAACTGTTTATAGGCGGTGTAGAAATAAAGGACACGAACTAACCAAAGCACTCAGTGGTGACCAGACTTTTCAAACTTTCCAGGATATATTGGAAGAAGTCAAAAATCGATCGGAGAGACACATCATCGGGTGAGCTCCTTCCAGTTCTGTGCTGTTGTAAGTTGCATGGCCTTAGCATGATGAGAACTGTGATGCTGATCCTAGACTGAATAGTCCTGTCTCACATACACAATAGACTATACCACAGATTTCTATACACATACACTATACACACACCTGACATATTTTCTTCATTAAATAATTTTATTATTTGTTGGAGGACAGTGTTGTGTGGGTATGTTCTGGAGGAATATGAAGAGGGATATTGCCTTGTGGTAAGAAGAGAGAGAGAGAGAGAGAGAGAGAGAGAGAGAGAGAGTGAGTGCGAGAGAGAGAGAGAGAGAGAGAGAGAGAGAGAGAGAGAGAGAGAGAGAGAGAGAGAGAGAGAGAGAGAGAAAAAGACTGAACGGGGGTTGTGTAGACAAAGGTCCGGCAGTAGACAAAAACTGAGAAAAGGGAATTTAAAAGGTGTGCTTGTTGATTCTACTTTCCCCCCAAGGACGACAAGTGACAGTATCTAAAGGAGGAAATTAGAGATTATACTTCAGAAACCGTCACGCCACAGGATGACGGAAAGCCAAGGTTAACTAAATTCTCTAACTATCCAACGATTTCTATCCACCTGCCGAGAGATAATTCCAAGGTTTCACGGTGATTATATATCTGTCACAAGCGACAGGACTGTTAACACCCCACTACACCTACCAGAATAGAAACATTTTCTTTTGTCATATACCTTACAGTCAACATCAGCATTTTTCAGCTGATGTTGATATACTAGGCAAGATTGCGCTCAGTAGTTTGCCATTGCTTATAGAATAATTAACCGTCCCTAACTATTTCTCAACCTATCTGCGGGATAAAAAAAAAGTCCTTGTCTATCAAGCCTGTGTCATTAGTACTCTTCTTTATGGCAGTGAAACCTGGACAACTTACTCACACCAAGAGAAACGTTTAAACAGCTTTCATATGCGGTGTCTGCGAAGAATTCTTGATATTAAGTGGCAAGACAAAATCACAAATACTGAAGTATTGGAAAGATCAGGTTGTGTGACGGTTTATTCCATGCTCAGTCTTCGTAGACTTAGATGGATGGGACATCTTGGGAGGATGGATGATGGTAGAATACCAAAGGACATCTTTTTTGGTAAATTACAGATGGGTAAGAGATCTCAGGGTTGGCCTCTACCACGATACAAAGATGTGTGTAATGAATCTGAGTCGGGTTGATATTACCTGGTGTTATCTCTTCGACAGGTTCCAATTGAAAGTGCAATTGCCTACAACTCTGAGAAGAAGAAATTGGCCATACTCTGGTGCAGTGCTAACTGACATCAAGCTTTACACCCTGTTGCTCAAAGAAGATGTGTGTAACATGATTGATACAGGCATTGATAATGCACACTGGGAGCAAGTTGCCGCTGAACGTGTTGCATGGAAGGCAAACATCAGAAATGGAATAAAGAAAAAGGAGAAAATTATTGCAGATAAGTCACACACCGAGCGTGTGAGACGTAAGATGGTGCATAATGGTGGAAATGACCACGTGTTCACATGCACCCACTGTGAACGAACATTTACAGCGCGAATTGGCCTTATCAGTCATATTCTCTACCACCATAGGTAAAAGTTATTATGCCTATTTAAAGCACAAACTATCGTCTGTCAAGACGGCAAGGTGCCAATGCTACGGGATAAAGCATCTAAACTCCCACTGGGAACATGAAACATGATATTATATTATAATCTTGCCTCTCCTTCAATGCAAGCCGTTTCAAACAGGCTAATCACCAAGTTAACACTGGTACCAAGAAGTTGGTACAGTTTTACCAGATGTTCTAGTAAAAGACTTGTCAGCAACTGCCCAAGATAGAATCCCTGACAACCTCGACGTCACGCATAGTGCGTTCAACTAGAGTGCACGAAAATCGGTATAGAAAAGAAAGGCATACCGGAAATTGTCCTGACCATCTAAACACGGCATATCTTGAAACGAAATATATATTTATAATATATGTGTAGGTATATACTAATTTGTATATTAAATTGTATATATTAAATTGTAGGAAGACACAGGTTATGGTCGTCACTAGGAAGAACGAAGTACCACAATGTAATATACTAGTAAATGGGAATATTCTTCAGCAAGTGAATCGGTTCAATTATCTCGGAACAGTTATAACATCTGATGGCAGATGCCTTGAAGAGATTAGAACAAGAATCGCCATTGCGAAGGTAGCCTTTAGCAAGATGAAAAACATTCTGACCAATAAAATGATGTCAATTGAAACGAGAAAAAGAGTGTTGAGGGGATACATAGAGCCTGTTCTTTTGTATGGATGTGAAACTTGGACAATGTGCAGTCAAGCTGAAAAACATCTGATGGCTGCAGAAATGTGGTTTCTGAGGAAAATGCAAAGAATACCATGGACAGATAGAAAAACCAATGACCAAGTACTACAAGAGACAAATGAAAATCGTAGATTGATTAGAGAAATTAGACGTAGACAGTCAAAATTTTTTGGACATGTTATGAGAAGAAATGGACTGGAGAACTTGGTGACAGCTGGCAAGATCGATGGGAACAGACCAAGAGGAAGACCGAGAGGAAAATACCTGGATGGCTTGGCCACATTGCATGGACGAGACAGGAACACTGAGCTGATCCACGACTCTGGTGATCGAGTGAAATGGCGAATCATGACCGCCCACGCTTTCCGGCATGGCACATGATTGATTGATATACTAATTATAACTGTGTAAATTATATACAGAATATAATTGTGTATCTATATTGTGATGGTCTAACGGGGAAGAATGACCTGAAATAATTCAGCAAACCTGAGAGTGGCCAATTCCGTCATGGTATATGCCTGGGAGAAGAGGACGAGGAAGACCAAAGAGAAGATGGGTGCAGAATGTGGCAGTTATCTCCAGATGGGTGTATCGGATGCGGGAGATCATGCTTATGATCGAGAAGTTTTCTGGAAGGTTGTTAAGGAAGCGAAGTTCTGCAAGAAACATGCTACTGAATGAATGCCACAACGCCGGTGCACAAATTAAAGTAACGTGTTTGAGAAGATGCAACGTTAATATGACAATATACAAATGGAATCGTGGACAATTTCGCAGACACTAAAGAAGACAATTTGGACCTTTGAACTTAAATGTGACAAAAATACTCTTAGAATGCATTGGAACAAGAAGACGAAAGATACTGACATTCTTCAATATCTGATCATCAAGAAAGCAACAACATAATGTCCCAGAGACTGAGATATTTCGTTGTAGTAAAAGTCGTGGTGGCTTGGGAAGGTCAGTGATGACATGCATGTTATCTGGAAGAAGAGGTTGGCATCAACCTGCACGAAGGTGAACAAACACATTTAAGACACTATGGGAATAGTGCGTGGAGCAGGCGAACTACTGAAGGATCGAGAATCTTCTAGTGGACCGTAATAAAAGCCACGTTTTCACACAGGAACAATTACACGACGATAACTGAATATGTCGCTAACGTTTGAGGTGGAGATGTGGCTTGGTAACAGTGAAACACATCACCCAGTGTAATGAACAATTAGGCTAGCTATCTGATAGCTGAACACATAACTGAAGGCATTAACAGATTCTGTGCCAACAAAAAGCCTATTTGAAGCAATCAAAAATGGATGACGGAAGATGGGAAGCAGGGATGTGTCACAGTTATGACTTTAAAGTTGTTAATATGGTAGCAGAGATGTCGTATTATAACGCAATGACAACATTTCGGCGATATATTAACCCATGGCAGTTACGGGAAGTCGCTTAAGACATATAATCACCACGGAATCGACATATAATTTAATCAGTTAAGCATGTAATTAAGCAAAAGACAACACTTGTGCACGCCTTAATGCGCATTGAGCATATACTGCTCTATCCATATTGTTATAGACCGATCGTTACTCGATGGCTGATGCGGTCAGTATCAAGCCGACCGTCTTTACTTCCCATGTTATTTCCTTGTACCCATTTTTGGAACCCAGGTCAGTTTTTAAAACTTCGAATCCTTATGAAGTTTTAAGTGAATCAAAATTAACTGTCCTGTGGTGGGGTGGACGAAAGACGAAGAAGAAATATCTCGTGTAAATTAACCGCCCTGTATATATGGGAAATATTCACAAGCTATCGGTCACTGGAACTGAAGCTTCTGGACACAGCTGGATCCTATTATCAGCTAAATTGTGAGAATAATCATAGCCGGGGGGGGGGGGGGGGGATATGTTGTTTTAGTTCCGTCGCTAGCGTCTGGTCACGAGATCTGAACATCTGTTTCTTTTACATCAAGGGCTCACACACTAAGCAGTACTATATTATACTGACCCCAGTCGCCTGGGCATTGGGTTGGGGTCTGATGACAAGATTCATAAACCCCATGGAGGGAACATCACCACCGTACACCTAATCCCAATCAGTTCGTACGTGCTTTACTGAATCATGACCTGGTTATATCTTAATGTGCATCTTGGCAGATAGGAGGCTCCATGTCAGATTTCAACATCCCACTGGAGATGGAAAGAAGAGCTCTGTAACAGTCCCCCGAGGAGGTGGTGCTTTGGAATCGGGTCGGGAGAGAAGTCTCTACACAAGCCTAACTCCGATAGATGGAAGCTCTTTTCAGGGCTCAAACGACCTGGACACAAATGCCTCGGACTCCAGAGGTGAGATTCAGTCTTCCAGAGGATTCAAAAAAGAACAGAGGATTTACAACCAACCAATCGACGGCCCCTTTAAATTACAAAACAAACATCTATCCAAATGTAGGACATAGTTATGTAACTTAACTGAACACGATAATCTGCATCTCAGTGGAGACTATAAACCTTTCAAATATTATAGATGGCGTTTGGTTAGTGTTGTCGCCATTTTGATCACAGATGTTAGAGAAAGTCCAGTCTGCTGCCTTGGCGTATATACTGGTACCATATTCCATAGTGCAGACAAAGCTGGCTGTTTACTAGTTTACGGATACCCAACGCAAGAGAGGCATCGGAGAACAGCGTGACTACTGGAAATATCAAGGGGCGAGAGGCAGGGGCAGACCAAGAGAAATTATGCTGGGCTGTAGGAATACCATCAGCGAACACCAAAGAGCGAGATCTGTGGAGATACCGGAACGCCTAAGCCAGTTGGCAATGCACTTGGCGATTATGATCATGAGTGCATGAGTAGTCATGCATCCGCATAATTAGATCTAATATTAGATAAGAGAAGCAATGGCTACAGCAGGTTGTAACAATATGAAACAAGAACAGTTAGGTAAGTGTAACTCCTTGGAAGAGGTGAGACATACTAAACCCGGACACAATGTACGTGTGTACTTACCTTACAACGAACTCCACAATGGCGAACATGAATCACATGGGAATGATCCAAAACAAAATAAGACACAATCCAACAAACATATAATAACAAAATAAAAATAAGTATACTACGACACAACAAACGATGTTTCGATTATGTACATCTTCATCAGGAACGGAACAATACAAACAGATCTAAAGAAAAAAAAATTACAATTACGTAATTTAATAATATTAAAGCATAGCTCCTTCCTTGTTAGGAAGGCAGCACAAAAGTTGAGTTCAGTTCATTTATGAAAGATGTCAGTGTTTTTTTAAACGTTGACTGAAAGGTGGCAAATAAGAAAATGTGAAGCCAACGGTGTGCAAACAGTTATATATATATATATATATATATATATATATATATATATATATATATATATATATATATATATATATATATATATAGAAAGAGAGAGAGAGAGAGAGAGAGAGAGAGAGAGAGAGAGAGAGAGGAGTCGGCAGAGTTATACAGCGGCATCTACAACAGTGTTGATTCTCGCTGGATGGATGCATCTCAAAGAGTTAATTAACTGACTTTCAATTTTAAGCCTAATGAAGTTATTACAGAAGCATGGCTTCAATGTTTGTGACCCATATGTCACAAAGTGTTATGACAGAATGACATATAGAAGTGGCTGTGTTTGTATCTAGTGGTATGTCTGTATGAACACTCTGCAGGTATACTTATGAACAGTTATAGCAACCGGAAAACACACCGTTTCGCGCATATCATTTTTCAAGTGACACAGGTCTATGATGAAACAAAACATGACAGAATTTCCTGGCACAGTCTCAGTATAGATACATGTACACGCTTAATTTCCTCGGAGTCTTTCCTGTGTTCACAATCCCTGAATGCCTGGCTGGGATTTCCTCCTCAGCCCAGAAACCGACTAACTGGCTAGTTCCCTTTATCGTAGTTCAGACTCTACTGCCGCTAACAGCCTGGCTAAGTCTCCAATACTTAGCCTCAAAATTCCACTGATCCCCGTTAAGTCTCCTTGACTTAACTCAACTCCGAATTCCTCTGTACTGGGCCAGACCTCAGTTCTCCACTGTCTGCCCAAACCTCACTGCCCTTAATTTTTCCAGAATTATCTTTTTATCCCCTCTTCGCGAACCTTCCACGAACCACACCATTTAACCCTTTTCAACCTCAGTCTACATTCCACCACCATTACATTTTAGATTTCCCTTTGTCTCTTATTCTGCTATCATATATTAACATCTCATGATTGACCTCCTCTTAGCCCGTACGAGTTCTAACAATCCCTGTGTTGGGTCTTACCCATTGTTCTAGAGTTTCTTAATCGACTTCTCTGACCTCACATCCGCTCTACTCTTACGTATTCCTATGCGCCTTCATGATTTAGCCTGACATCTCCGTGATATATACTCCATTGTTTTTAGGGCTCATCTTTGTATTGAAATTCTAATCTCCACATTCTGACCTAACATATATCTCATTATGCTCTGACCCAGCTACCCCTACTATTATTAGAAAATTCTTAGCTAGTACAATGATCCCAGTTTTTTTTTTTTTTTACACCTTCGCATGTTACACTATTCATCATCGACTCCACTGTGATCAAAATGGGTTTTATTTTATTCGTAATTTTATGTATTTTAATGCTTATTCCCCTCTTCTTCTATGTGCATTTTCATCTGTCAATCCTTGAAATTGTATGCGTATTTCTATGTGTGACCCCTTTCCTAAATGCATATTTATATGTGTGACCCCTTTCCTAAATGCATATTTATATGTGTCGCGTATGTCAACTTCTTTCAAATCACCAGACTGCTGAACACATTATATGATACTGATTATGTAACTCTGTATTTATTGCAATCCCAAAGAAATCAGGAACCTTGGAATGTGATCAGCATAGAACAATTAGTATAATGAGTCACATCACAAAGATTTTGCTAAGAATTATCATGCAAAGAGTGAGGAAGAAGATACAACCTGAAATAGGGGAAGAACAATGTGGGTTTGTAGAAGGAAAGGGTACAGTAAATGCTGTGTATATGCTGCGAACAGTTATTGGACGTGCTATAGAAGTAAACAAGGATATACATCTTTGCTTTATTGACTACACAAAGGATTTTAATAGAGTTAGACATGTCAAAATGGTGGATATGCTTGCAGATATACAAATTTACGGGAAAGACATTAGACTTATAAAAAACATATATTGAAAACAACAAGCTGCCATAAGGATTGATAATGAAGTGGGACAATATCAGCCTATTAAGAGAGGTGTTAGGCAGGGATGTGTAATGTCTCCAGATCTTTTTTCCCTATACAGTGAAAATATTTTCAGAAATATAGAAGATATAAATGGAATCAGCATTGGAGGACGAAACATCAATAACATTATATATGCATATGATACAATATTGATTGCAGACAATGCGCAGGATCTACAACAATAAGTAGATGCGGTTGTTGTACACAGTGAGCAACTGGGGTTAGAATTAAATTGTAAAAAGACACAGGTTATGGTCGTCACTAGGAAGAACGAAGTATCACAATGTAATATACAAGTAAATTGGAATATTCTTCATTATGCACAGTGTATCTGTGCGGGCTGTTGTTTGTCGAGACTCCTGTCTTTTCCACTTTTCACATTGGGCAGTGGGGAGCGTTTTGTGTGATATTCACTGGCACAGGAACGGAGCATAATGGGGACGACCCGTTGCTGTGAAGTTGGAACTGCGACTAACTAACTAACTAACTAACTATTCTTCAAAAAGTGAATCGGTACAATTATCTCGGAACAGTCTTAACATCTGATGGGAGATGCCTTGAAGAGATTAGAACAAGAATCGCCATGGCGAAAGTATCCTTTAGCAAGATGAAAAACATTCTGACCAATAAAACGATGTCAAGTGGCACGAGAAAAGGAGTGTTGAGGGGATACATAGAGCCTGTTCTTTTGTATGGATGTGAAACTTGGACAATGAGCAGTCAAGCTGAAAAACGTCTGATGGCTGCAGAAATGTGGTTTCTGAGGAAAATGCAAAGAATACTATGGGCAGACAGAAAAACCAATGACCAAGTACTACAGGAGACAAATGAAAATCGTAAATTGATTAGAGAAATTAGACGTAGACAGTCAACATTTTTTGGACATGTTATGAGAAGAAATGTATTGGAGAACTTAGTGACAACTGGTAAGATCGAGGGGAACAGACCAAGAGGAAGACCGAGAGGAAAATGCCTGGATGGCTTGGCACCATGGCATGGACGAGACAGGAACACTGAGCTGATCCACGACACTGGTGATCGAGTGAAATGGTGAGTCATGACCGCCCACGCTTTCCAGCATGGCACATGATTGATTGATTAATAGGTATGTCTGTCTCACAAATGTGCACATTTATTTTTTTCATTCTCTTTTAATAGATGAGTTATTATGTCTGCCATTCCCTTTTGTGTCTCCCTTCAATTCTACGCACATTTACATGTGTCATTCCCTTCTTTTTCTCTCCATCTTGACACGCATCAGTCCCTTTAATCTCTGTATATTTACACGTGTCACTGTGTTGTCGTCTATGCATATTTATACGTGTCAATCGGTTTATTCTGTGCAAATTACACATGTCACTGTTGTATTCTATACATATGTGCAAGTGTCTCACAGTTTATACTATGCACATTTACACGTGTCACTGTTTCATTCTATGCATTTTACACGTACCACTCTGTTTATTCTATGCATATTTACAGATGTCACTATGTTTCCTCTATTCACATTTGCACATGTCACTGTGTTTATCCTATGCATATTTACAGTACCACTGTTTCATTGTATGTATATTTATACGTGTCATTCTGTTGCATTATATGCGTATTTACACGTGTCACTCTGTTCCATTGTATGCATATTTACAAGTATCACTCTGTTTATTAGATGGATAATTACACATGGAGGTGAAAATCCAGCAACTAATTCAGGATGATGCTCGTCCGGGTGATGTGATTATATACACAGATGGTTCGGTGTTGAGAGGCAGGAGAAGTGCCTGGGGGTTCTTAGCAAAAGCTAATGGTCGCCATTTGGTGCAGGAGAGCCTGGCATATGATACCACAACATCTAGCTTAAGAATGGAGGTGGAGGTAGTCAGTGCAGCTGGATGGAGAATACGATACACACACACACACACACATCGTGATTGTAACTGACTCAGAAAGCATGCTGAGTAGGGCGAGGACATGCAGGCTTCGCGCAGAGTGGCTTGCTTCGCTTCCACACTCACGCGCGCGCACACACACGCACACGCACGCACACACACACACACACACACACACACACACACACACACACAACACATATAAGGTTTTAATTTTAAGCTCCGTTGTACTTAATCAGGACTTGTGGAGTTTCAACGACTGAGGAAAACCCCATGGGACGTTGGGTAAATTTGAAGCTATTTTTGCATCACTTCAAACAGCTCACAATATACTCAGATTAATTTTACTCTGCTCGATGCAGCAATAACAATGGGGTGATAATTGAACAAGGAAGCATGCAGTTATCATCATTCGGACAGACAGTGATAAAACACTTCCCGTCTCGCACGCGTAAATAACATTGTGTTGAATGGAAGACTGTAAATTTCCCTTTTCTGCTGCTAATGTTATGACCAGAGTTATCTGTTACGACTGGAGAAAATCAGAAACAGATGTAAGACTAACCGGCGCGCAATCTCTCTATAAGTGGACGCGTTCCGTTTTCTTCTCAAGCATAAGTTATGTGAACTGCTCCCCAGTATTCTTTTTCATGAATGAGCACAAACATACATGCGCGCGCACATATACATGCGTGTTGTGTGTGTGTGTGTGTGTGTGTGTGTGTGTGAGTGAGTGTGTGTGTGTGTTGCATGTCCTTTTCAGGGTGTTGTGCTCACACCTAGGTTAATATTCTAAGCAATTATTTGTTTACATTAGTTGCATATCCTCTACAGGACATCGCTGTCAACCCGCGTATTGTTTGGCTGTTTGTGATTTCTTAGCAAGATTACATTCAGTAGTTTGTCATTGCTTTCTGAACGGCCGACACTCATACCATTTTACAAAAATCAACGCAAGGCGGTCTGCTCTCAAATCGCCCGCAAATGTGTTTCGAACGCGGTATGCGGGATTACAAATTACAGAAGGATATGCCATCAGGCTGTTCGCTATTGAGACAGGTGCGAGAGGCCTTGTTACCAACTCTGCATACAACGTGGTGAAACAACTAGGTGTAAAGGGACAAGCAAGAACCCGGGCACTTAAAAGACTGGGCGAGGCAGCGGAGAAGGCCTCGAGCTGGCTATGGGGCAAACGCAATAAGGGGTGGGACAAGGATACGCAGTAAATGGTTCTACTTTGCCTGCAATGTTATTCACCGTCTCTCAAGAAGAACCTCAGTAACATAAAAACCTCTCCAGACGAGTACCACATCACAATGAGACCGAAACAACAGCCATTGCAAAGTCGACAAAGGAAAGTCTCGATAGATACGCACGGCAGGAGAAAGACGTCTGGGAATCATGACCCCGACGCACCCGCCACCTGAGAGTATCATGAAGGTAAAGGGGCCGAAACATTCGTCGAGGGGGGGGGGGGGGGGGGGGGGCTGCTTCTGATGATCAGAAGCCTCCTGTTGTGCTCGCTCCCTGGGGAAGTTTTTACCACTGCGTCCCTAACCCCCGTGCCCACACAGCCGGCAGTTTTACGTTCAGTAATTTACCATTGCTTTCTGAACTTCAACGCTTAAGTATAACTTAATACTGATGTCTACCTCACCATCATGCATGTATTTCATTATTATCAATCCTAACCTCCGCTTCAACACTTCAAACGTAAACGACTGAGTTATCGTTGCGCAATAGGCCCCTTACAGAACACCGCTCGCGTCAGGCTCACTGAAAAGATTCTCGATCCATTGCCACCTCCCTCAAATCTAGATGTTCATCCCCAATGTGTCTTAAATGTGATGTGTCCATCTTCTTGTTGTTCGACTGCTGCCTCTTCTTTCTCAAATCACGACCTTCATTTCTGTTCTTTCCAAAACATCGTGATGTTTAATTTGAGGGAAGTATTTCAGTTACCGAGGTATGTTGTTTGTGAGCCGATTTTCTTGGATGCTCAGATCTTGTAGAATGTCAACATGTTTCTTCTTCTTCTCGATTCGTAGTATTCTAAGAATATATATGTATATAGTTTACGTCTAATTTCTCTAATCAAATTAATACGGTAAATTACTAGAAAAATTCGACGAAGACCGTAAAGCTTTTTTTGGGCAAGTTACGAAGAGAATTAAACTTAGTGACAACTGGCAAAATAGTCGGAAATAGCAAAGGGAAAGCCAGGGAGGTAAATACCTGGAGGCTATGCCATATGGCATAATCTGGACAAACAGACAGACCTGATCCAAGACATTGGTGATCGTGTTAGAATGCGAACTATGACCACCCATGTTTATCGGCGAGGCTCAAGATGATGATGAAGATATTCTGCTGGAGGCTGATATCAACATACCAGGAATAGGTTCCACACTGGGAAAAATCTTCAGAGCTTCTCTACCTGATGTCATCTATCCACATCCTGGCTTCCCAGTGATTAACAGGCCTCAGAAGTCATATAGAGGTTACCGTGGTCACTGTATGCTCAGAAGGTACCTTTATTCGGTTCATGAGTATATGTTTCTGTTTGTTTTTGTTGTTGTTTTTTTTGTTTTTGTTTTTTTTTTGTATTTTTTGTTTGTTTTTTATTTTTTTGGGAGATCCATAGTGGTCGTCGCTGGACCCATGGAGTACGTGATTTGTGTGAAGTTGTCACGGAGAGACCTAGTCATGCGTGATCCAACCCAGCGCGGTCGTCTATTCTTTTGTCTTTGAATTCTCCTTCAAGTAAAAAAGCAAAGGGCCCATTTCGACACCGGGACATTTCCTGGTACTTCCTTTAAGTATGGTCCACCTGGGAGTCCAGGTCAATGTTAAAATAAATCCCCGCCTCACCTGAGATTCCAGAAAATAACCTCTGCGCTGGTAAGCAAGCGTACCAACTACTGCACTACTGCGGCTCCCCGTTAATAAGTATAAATGGTAAGTCAGCGTGGCCGAATGGATAAGAACGGGTGTTCTTAAACATCCGGTCTGCTGATACCGAGGTAAGATGTTCAACCCATCATCGGACAGTTGGAGTAAAATGTTGACCTGTCATCCTTGACTTGGGTACGTAACTTACAAGTACCTCTGAAGTCGGAGTGGGTTTCCCAGATGACGAGGTGCACTGGTAATAGGGAAAGCTAATCCACACGCAAAATTCAGTCCATCACCACTAGAAGTAGTGTTTATGGACTACGCTTAGGTCTAAAGCGAACGAGCACAAAAGAAAAAAAAAAGTTTATAGGTAGTCCTACAGCAAATACTGCCACTGAAGTCTGACGTGTTGAGGATTCACAAATTCTAGACCAAAACATATGTTGTTGGGTGGCTAGTTCCTTTCCTCGTCGTCTTTCATTTTCCTGTAAATTGACAGTAATGTATACTGTTGTAGCGAAACCCCAGTGGCCCATGTCCTCATACCTATCCGCTCAATTCCTTCGGAGTGGGATTCTCTGGGGTACTTTCATAACCCGAGCATTTGACACGAATACTTTGAAATCTATCTGTTCTTCGGGAAAACCCAATGGCGCGCCTTGCACCAAATATGACCTAGGGTAATGGTTTGGGCGTGAAATGTCCGTTGTCAACCTTGTCGGTTGTGGTCGGCACAATGTATTGAAGTTTTAAAGAATTTTACAGATAAAGTGCCGCATCCTACTGCTGGGATATGAAAGGTAATTTTAGATTAATAGGTCCTGCCAGACCTGGGCATATTAAGCTTGGTCGTCTCAAATAATGAGACGATTTGGTGAAACGGCAGTCTTGCCAATTTGGCTAAGCGTCTAGATCTGGGCATGGTGGGGGAACAAATCGGGGCAATATCTTTTCCCAGATGATGTCGCTTATTCTTGGCGGCGGATAGATAGACGGGGGGGGGGGGGGGGGGGGGCTATCTTTCTTCTTATGGCTTTACCTCTGTTTAGTGTCATCTTTCATTTGAATATAAACATTATATAGCTATGGCATGTCGAGGGGAGGGAAGGGCTCCGTGGGGACCGGTTCCACCCATCTGAGTTATATCTTCTTGAGCCAGAAGAGGCGATCCACTGTGCTATCTCTTTCGTCTTTCGGCTGATGGGGGGGGGGGGGGGGCAGGTGGACCGGGTGGTTCCTGGTCGATAGGAGGATGTTGGGAGTATAAATGGACTTCCCTGTCTCCCTGAGAGAACCTGAACTCATCTGAATATATGGGTTATGTGAGACACGGCCGATACATTGCGGTGACAGCTCAGACAAGAGCGGCGGCCGGACAGGGTAGTTTCCTCTTTCCTATTCTTGCTAGGGATGGGGGAGGGAGATGCACTGCGGTCCATACAGACCCACTATTATGATATTAGTTAAGAGTAGGAAACATACATAATTACGCACACTACTCCACAATAGCTTTGTCGTGAGAAAGGCAAGGTTTGCAAGTGAGAGGAAAGCCTGAGAAGGTATGTGCCCAATATTAATAAAGGCATGGTATGAGTGTGGAGAGGAGTCTGGTATGAAGACAATTGAATACTAGGTAATTGTATGTATTTTATGTATGGCAACCGACATGCTGAGACCATTGGAATCTCCATGCCGCCTGTATCTGAAGTTTACATCAGAGGCCCTCAAAATTGTTTTAACTTTACAGGATCCTTCTTTTGACGGCGAATATAGCCGGAGGTTTCGACAGAGCATCGACATAGAACATTATGTTTACTATGAAGTCCCTGCTGCTGTTGGGCTATACCAGATAGAACCACGGCGGGCCCGAACGAATACTTTCAGACACCTCGGCAGGCTTTTCGTTGAGCTGGGATCGAGTATGTTTGCATTTTGGGCTAGATCCCGCCTAAGTCACTGACACACCCGTACATATATCCTATTTATTCTCCTTGAGTATTTCCCCACCAACATTGTGCCCCGTGATCCCAGGGCACTTTCCCTAACCATTGGACACACTACATTCGTGTAAGACACGGAAACTTGGAATCCTGGATCTATGGAACCCTGTTGTTCGAACAACCTACGCGGGAAATAAAGACCAGAGAACTTGCTGTGAGAGGGTTGTGAATTCATGGGACAATATGGAAAACGATGATCTAGGATATTTATATTTGTGTTGATATTGTATGGACTAGTTTTCTCTCTAGATTGTGTGTAGATGTTTATGAGTTAATCGTCAGATATTTTTTTCGGTGCTGTTATGTATTGAGTTATTAAATTTACAATGACAAATATGTTGAAGAACGTCATGTTGTATGCGTGTCAGCCAGAACGACCCTGCAGGAAATAGGTCCTGAGGTCGAAGAGAGAGTGACAGTGAGTCCGGGGGAAACGGAGGAGGGTTGGCAGGGAAAGACCTATTTAAAGCCAGGGCTATGAAATATACATGAGAAAATAGAGACATAGTTATTTGGGACCCTCCACATAGCTTGTTACAATTTCTGGGGGCTCGTCGCGGGATATTTTAAATCCTGGTGGAGCTCTGGCTGATATAGGGATAGGGGACAGATATTCTGGTCTAATATCAATAGGTTCTGCTTACCGTACCTGGCTATTGTCTATACTCTTCCTGACACAGACTGACGACATACGAAGTGTTGTGGTCGTGTATTATATCCATTTGTCAATTACCTATTCACTTACCCTCCGAGTTAAGATGGCATCCACGAAATTTAATGTGGCTGAAGTGCAGGCTACAGGGCGTGAGATAGGCTATGAAGGGGCTGAGTTACAGAAATATGTTCAAGAAGTGGAGAGAGATTTTAGACAAGCTGAGCGCGAAGCTAAGAAAATTGAGGCAGAGCGCGAAGCTAAGAGATTCGATGCAGAGCGCGAAGCTAAGAAAATCGAGGCAGAGCGCGAGGCTAAGAAAATCGAGGTAGAGCGCGAAGCAAAGAAAATCCAGACAGAAGCTAGGAAGTTGGAGGCCGAGCAGGCAGCCAGAGACCATGAGTTCCGTATGAGGGAGTTGGAGCTGAAAGCTCAAACTGGCAACGAAAGCGAGTGTGCAGTTGGAGGCGCAGTTCTCCCTAACTCAACAACTTTTAGTGGCGGTCCATACCAGGCAATGAAGTTCCCATTGCTCCCGTTCGATGAACACAAAGATAAGATCGACCAGTATCTTCACAGATTTCAGTCGATGGCTTTGGCTATGGGATTGGAACGTGGGAAATGGAACTTGAAACTCTCACAGGGCCTGAGGGGGACCGCGTACGAGGTCTATTCAAGGTTGCCACCTGGTATGGAGAATGACTATGAGGCCCTGGAAAAGGCATTATTGAAAAGGTTCCAGATGACAGCCCATACTTACCGACAACAGTTCGGAAAGTCGAGGAGAGAGCCAGGAGAGATGTTCTCAGCATACAGTGTTAGACTTAAGTCTTACCTTTTGAAATGGATGTCATTAGCAGGATTTGCCAACGACTATGAAAAAAGTTTAGAAGAATTAGTGGTCGTGGACCAAATGAAGAGGATGATGCCTAAGCCATTGCAAACCTTCTTGGTTGAAAATTTTACAGAAAGGTTAGACGTAGTCAACACATTGGCGGAAAGGTATGTGCTAGCTCATAGGGATAATGGGGAACTGGCACAACCCAATCTCCGATCACCAGACACTGGGTCTGGAAAGAAGAAGAACCCCAAACCAACTCACACCAAAAAGGAGGATCCTTTCGATAAAGTTCCCATTAAGAAACCCTCTGGAAAGAGTCCACCTGGATCTCCCAAAAGAAAGTGGAGTGAAAAGTGGTGCGCCTTCTGCAAATCTCCCACACACAATACGGCCGATTGCAGGCGCAAACAGAAAGACTCTCACTATGCTGCCTGTCTTGTAGAAACCGGGGAGGGGTCTAACAAGGAGGTAGAAGGGAGGGATCCTGAGAACAAAGATTCAGAAAAACCACCAGTAGTAGAGACGGTTCTTGTGAACGGACAACCAGTCGAGTGTCTCTATGACACAGGTCTTCAGTTTGAGGCCGTAATTTCATCACACTTAGTGAGCCCAGAGCAGCTAACCGGGGAATCTATTGAGATTCAAACGGCGACAAAGAGTGCGTTAGCGATGTCTCTTCCAATTGCGAAGGTGGACATCAAATCAAAATATGTTACCGGCACTATTCAGGCAGCCGTTCTGATCGATCCTATCTTCCCGATGATCTTGGGTTTCCGCAACGTCTTCCTAGGGATCCCAAACGAACCCATGTACGTAGAGGCGATGCAAACCAGATCTCAATCGGAGGAGGAGCAGACGCCGGCCTTGATCGTGAATCCCTTGCCTGGGGAGTTACGAGCTGCTCAAAGCCAGGATGCTACTTTGCAACCTTGCTTCAATCAGTTGCCAAAAAGTGCTGACCCACCAAGACGGGGTCAGTATTATATGAAGAATCGGTTACTGTACCGGAGAGCCGGAGTGGAGGAACGCCAGCATGGACAGCTGGTAGTTCCTAAGGCTTATCGGGAACAGCTTCTTCATATGGGACACACCATTTCTTTCAGTGGACATATGGGTGTCGGGGCAACACTTCAGCGCATTTCCTGCCATTACTACTGGCCAGGGATGACTGGAGATGTGCGTAGGTACGTCAAGTCGTGCCCAGAGTGCCAGCGTGTGGCACCAAAACACTGGACGGCTCCGGTAGTCTTGAGTGATATGCCCATTATGAACTCTCCTTTCGAGAGAGTTGCCATCGATCTGGTTGGTCCTCTTCCTCGGACTAGGAAGAGGAATATGTATATTCTGACGATGGTGGATTGCTGTTCCATGTGGGGCGAGGCGATACCGTTGGCCACCATCGACTCTAAGCGAGTGGCTGATGCACTGATGGAGACTTTTACTCGGTTGGGATTTCCAAACCAGATCCTAACGGACAATGGGTCTCAGTTTTGTGGTAAGCTGATGGAGGAAGTCTTTCGTATCTTCCAGACTAACCACATTCACACAAGCCCATACCACCCTCAGTCTAATGGGCAAGTAGAGAGGTTTAATGGTACCTTGATGACCATGCTTAGGAAGCTGGCTCAAGAGAAACCAGACAGATGGGATGAATATATCCCAGCCGCCTTGTTCGCCTATCGGGAGGTTCCCCATGGGTCAACCGGGTTGCCACCAGCCACTCTATTATTCGGGAGGCCAATCAAGGGTCCCTTAGAAGCCTTATTGAGATGTTGGACAGAGGAGGAGACTTCCGAAGAGTTGGTATCTTCCTACAAATACGTCGAGGAGTTAAAGAAGAAACTCCAGACAGGTTGGGCTTTGGCGGCTCAGAATCTGAGAACCGCCAGAAAGAGACACGCGGCCTACTACAATAGAAGGACAAAAGATAGGTCTCTTAAGGTGGGGGATCGGGTTCTGTTGTTACTTCCAGTAGGTTCCAATAAACTCGAGATTGGTTGGCAGGGGCCTTTCCCGGTGGAAAAGGTTGTGTTCCGTACCAATTATGCTATCCGGAGCAGGGGGAAATCTAACATCTTCCACATTAACCTCCTCAAAAAATATGCGGAACGATCCGATGGTACTTCTCTCCCACTCATGACTATGGCGGTCGCGATGGAAACTGAATCGGGCGAAGACGCGGATAGGGAGTATCCTTTACCCTGGGGAAACCTATAAGGATGTACATATAAATCCTGATCTGTCGGCTGAAGAAACAGAACTAGTCATCCGTTTGTTGGAGTCCCATCAACAGATTCTTACCGATCGTCCAGGGCGGACAGGGTTGGTCGAGTTTGATATGACTCTGACTACCCAAGACCCCATTCGCCAAAAAATATATCCAGTGCCCTTTGCGAAAGAGAAGGCCCTGGAAGCCGAAATCCAGAAGCTTCTGGATGATGACATCATAACTCCTTCGACTTCTCCTTATAATGCCGGGGTTGTCTTGTTGAGGAAGCCAAGCGGGGAACACCGCTTATGTATTGATTACAGGCATTTAAACAGTTGTACGACATTCCAAGTTGAGCCGTTACCAAACACAAATCAACTGTTTGCCAGATTAAATAGGGCAAAGTACTTTTCAAAAATCGATTTAAGCCGGGGATATTATCAGATCCCTGTGAAGCCTGAGGTTCGGCCCTTGCTCGCTTTCAGTACTCCGAGCGGCCATTACGAATTTAAGGTGATGCCTTTTGGGCTGAGCAATGCGCCCAGTGTGTTCACACGCATGATGAGAAAGTTATTAGACCCTTTAAGGGATCCCTCTGTCGTCTCGTTTATGGATGATATTCTCATCGCGTCTGGCAATCTGAAAGATCACCTGAAATCCTTGGAACAGATCTTAATAAGATTGAAAGAGGAGGGGTTAACTGCCCGTCCAGCCAAATGCATGATTGGCTATCACTCCTTAGAATTTCTGGGACATACTATTACCCCCCGGGGGGGGGGGGTTGGTACCGGAAGGAAAGAATGTAGAGAAGGTCAGACTCGCACCCCGTCCTAAATCCAAAAAGGATGTTAGGTCTTTCTTGTCTCTGTGTGGGTTTTACCAGAAATTTATTCCGAAGTTCAACGAAATTGGGGCACCGTTAACCGAAACCCTGAAGAAAGGATCGCCAGATCCTATAGTCTGGACTCCGAGCTGTGAAGAGGCTTATGGGAAGCTGAAACAGGCTTTGGTGGATAGGCCAGTCCTGCAACTCCCAAATTTGGAGAAAACGTTTGTTCTAAGAACCGACGCGAGTAACATAGGGATTGGAGCAACTCTGATGCAGGAAGGGCGAGATGATCCTACTGTGCTATGTCCAGTGGCATATGCCAGTAGAAAACTGTTACCCGCGGAACGGAATTACTCCACCGTCGAACGGGAATGTCTGGCTCTAGTGTGGACGGTACAGAAATTTCAACCTTATCTGTATGGAGTACCGTTCAAAGTGCAGTCCGACCATCAACCTCTGACGTTTTTGGCAACTTCTAAGAAACTGAACGCAAGGTTAATGAGATGGTCATTGCTCTTACAACCGTATCAGTTCACGGTCGAATACATCCCCGGATGGGAGAATGTGGGAGCGGATATTATGTCACGGCATCCTATGGTCGAAGGTGAGGGGGAGGTAGTTCGAACAGAACCTCTGGCAGTTAAAAGTTCGTAGGGTTCGACTTTCTTAAGAGGGGGCCTATGTAGCGAAACCCCAGTGGCCCATGTCCTCATACCTATCCGCTCAATTCCTTCGGAGTGGGATTCTCTGGGGTACTTTCATAACCCGAGCATTTGACACGAATACTTTGAAATCTATCTGTTCTTCGGGAAAACCCAATGGCGCGCCTTGCACCAAATATGACCTAGGGTAATGGTTTGGGCATGAAATGTCCGTTGTCAACCTTGTCGGTTGTGGTCGGCACAATGTATTGAAGTTTTAAAGAATTTTACAGATAAAGTGCCGCATCCTACTGCTGGGATAGGAAAGGTAATTTTAGATTAATAGGTCCTGCCAGACCTGGGCATATTAAGCTTGGTCGTCTCAAATAATGAGACGATTTGGTGAAACGGCAGTCTTGCCAATTTGGCTAAGCGTCTAGATCTGGGCATGGCGGGGGAACAAATCGGGGCAATATCTTTTCCCAGATGATGTCGCTTATTCTTGGCGGCGGATAGACGGGGGGGGGGGGGGGGGGGGGGGGGGGCTATCTTTCTTCTTATGGCTTTACCTCTGTTTAGTGTCATCTTTCATTTGAATATAAACATTATATAGCTATGGCATGTCGAGGGGAGGGAAGGGCTCCGTGGGGACCGGTTCCACCCATCTGAGTTATATCTTCTTGAGCCAGAAGAGGCGATCCACTGTGCTATCTCTTTCGTCTTTCGGCTGATGGGGGGGGGGGGGGGGGGGGGGGCAGGTGGACCGGGTGGTTCCTGGTCGATAGGAGGATGTTGGGAGTATAAATGGACTTCCCTGTCTCCCTGAGAGAACCTGAACTCATCTGAATATATGGGTTATGTGAGACTCGGCCGATACATTGCGGTGACAGCTCAGACAAGAGCGGCGGCCGGACAGGGTAGTTTCCTCTTTCCTATTCTTGCTAGGGATGGGGGAGGGAGATGCACTGCGGTCCATACAGACCCACTATTATGATATTAGTTAAGAGTAGGAAACATACATAATTACGCAAACTACTCCACAATAGCTTTGTCGTGAGAAAGGCAAGGTTTGCAAGTGAGAGGGAAGCCTGAGAAGGTATGTGCCCAATATTAATAAAGGCATGGTATGAGTGTGGAGAGGAGTGTGGTATGAAGACAATTGAATACTAGGTAATTGTATGTATTTTATGTATGGCAACCGACATGCTGAGACCATTGGAATCTCCATGCCGGCTCTATCTGAAGTTTACATTAGAGGCTCTCAAAATTGTTTTAACTTTACAGGATCCTTCTTTTGACGGCGAATATAGCCGGAAGTTTCGACAGGGCATCGACATAGAACATTATGTTTACTATGAAGTCCCTGCTGCTGTTGGGCTATACCAGATAGAACCACGGCGGGCCCGAACGAATACTTTCAGACACCTCGGCAGGCTTTTCGTTGAGCTGGGATCGAGTATGTTTGCATTTTGGGCTAGATCCCGCCTAAGTCACTGACACACCCGTACATATATCCTATTTATTCTCCTTGAGTATTTCCCCACCAAAATTGTGCCCCGTGATCCCAGGGCACTTTCCCTAACCATTGGACACACTACATTCGTGTAGGACACGGAAATTGGAATCCTGGATCTATGGAACCCTGTTGTTCGAACAACCTACGCGGGAAATAAAGACCAGAGAACTTGCTGTGAGAGGGTTGTGAATTCATGGGACAATATGGAAAACGATGATCTAGGATATTTATATTTGTGTTGATATTGTATGGACTAGTTTTCTCTCTAGATTGTGTGTAGATGTTTATGAGTTAATCGTCAGATATTTTTTTCGGTGCTGTTATGTATTGAGTTATTAAATTTACAATGACAAATATGTTGAAGAACGTCATGTTGTATGCATGTCAGCCAGAACGACCCTGCAGGAAATAGGTCCTGAGGTCGAAGAGAGAGTGACAGTGAGTCCGGGGGAAACGGAGGAGGGTTGGCAGGGA
This sequence comes from Cepaea hortensis, assembly GCA_963921405.1. Classification (NCBI taxonomy): domain Eukaryota; kingdom Metazoa; phylum Mollusca; class Gastropoda; order Stylommatophora; family Helicidae; genus Cepaea; species Cepaea hortensis. The sequence continues at coordinate 100,216,308 of OY992880.1, read as the reverse complement.
AAGACCTATTTAAAGCCAGGGCTATGAAATATACATGAGAAAATTGAGACATAGTTATTTGGGACCCTCCACATAGCTTGTTACAACTGTCATGTACTCATTTTGATTAGTATAGATCTAAAGATGTACTGGTCAGAAAGTAAATAATCGTATATCTGTTGGGCATTGAATCCGAACCAGTGTCCTGGCAGGCAATAGAGTGTAATGTAATTTTAATGCGCGTCTCTTTCTCTCTCTCTCTCTCTCTCTCTCTCTCTCTCTCTCTCTCTCTCTCTCTCTCTCTCTCTCTCTCTCTCTCTCTTCTTTCTCTCTCTCGCTCTTATCCGACAGACAACAAATATTGTCCTTCAACAACTGTCTATCCAGACCCACACAGCTCAGTATTGGTGTGCCTCTTCTCAATACTAGGTCCGCTGCCGTTTGCAATTTATATTAACGATCTTCCTTTATATCTCAATACTACGTGTCATCTGTTTGCAGACTACTGTACTGTACGCACTAGTCAAGAGAACCGCAGTGAATTAAACAGTTCTTTACACACACAAAAACTTGATAATCTTATTAGATGGAGCAACAAATATCACATGCAAATCATTATCGACAAAACCAAATCCATGCTAATAACAACCGGACAAAAGCTACAGACACTAGCCAGGGTAAAATATCCATACAATTCTCACGATATGTGACCTCTGAAGAGACGAGAGCCATTCCACACGAAACATTCCTTTCTCCACCTTGCTAAGCATACTCTTTGAATCCGTAATGAATACAAACGTGTGTTGCAGTAGTCTCCTCTAACCACAGGAATGCCATTGTTACTGCCTTCATCTCCATTCTCATGCTGGAGGTCGTAGTCTCATATGCCAGACTCTCCTGTTTCAAGACTCGCCCATTAGCCTTTCCAATAAAGCCTTAGCCACTACGTCTGTTTCTCACCACTGACCCATCGGTGTAGATGACTATGTCACCTTGATGTGTGTTGCTCTGGATCAGCTGTTGCACTTCAAACTCAGTGCGGCCCGCTGCCCATTCTCTGCACTCACGACCCAGTGTTATTATTACATTGTGCCAGTCCGTCATGTCTTCCAGAACTTTAACCCACTCTCTTTCACGATTGATGGTCTCTAGATCACACACCTGACTTATAGAAAGTCTGTGCCATCCAGGACCTGCCTCATCTTAGTCTATGACCCTTAACCATATCCATTACTGCATGCAGCGGGTGATCCCTGTCTGCGGCAACTCTCAGGTACCATTTGGCCTGAAGGACCCTATGCCTACCGGTCATTGTTGGTAGCGCCAGGATATGCCTCATGCATATAATTGAGTTGTCCTTTGTGCACCCCAGGATTAACCACATGGCAGCATTCTGTATGCGCTCCAAGCTTTCAAGCTGGCTCTTTGATACTGTCAGCAGCCCCAAACCATACTCAATGACAGAAATTATTAACTGCTGAAAGAGCCTGTACAGCATCCTCTGATCTACCCCAGTTGCTGCCATAGCCCTCAATGCATTAAGACCCCTACGAGCCTTCACCACTAAAGCCTCCACATGATCCTTAAAAGACAAACACCTGTCAAAGGTGATACCCAAGTACTTCAATTTACTCTCGCGACTAAGAGGACATCCATTCAACATAATACCTGGGACTGGGACGTCTGCCTTGACGATCCGGTTATCCAAGGAGTACCATACAACCGATGCCTTGTCTGGGTGTATAATGGTCCTTGCGTCCCTGCACCACTCCACACCCTGTTTACCGCCACCTGTAAGTCTTTCGCCAAACTGGCCCTGTCTCTGCCCTGTCTGTACACCAGCACATCACCTGCAAATGTCAAGATTCTACCCACACCCGGTGTCTCAATAGCTGCGATTTTGCTGGTGTAGACATTAAAGAGCACTGGGGACAAGGCAGATCCCTACGGCAACCCAGGTGTAATAGAACAGGGGTCAAAAGTCCAGGAACCCATGCGCAGTGCAACCTTACGCTCAAAAAGGACTGCCGCAACCCATCTAACAAGGCAAGAGCAGACCTCCATGCCCAACAGTGTGTGTATTAACCGATCATACCTGACCCTGTTATACGCATTCTCCAGGTCAAGAGCTACCGCCACTATCTCCTGTTTATCCTGGAAGCCCTCGTAGACATCAAATGCAAAAGTTGCAGCATTGGCCCAGGTGTCCTTCCCCGGCAGGTAGCTCCCGGTTCCAACTTCATGGCAACGGGTCGTCCCCATTATGCTCCGTTCCTGTGCTAGTGAGTATCACACAAAATGCTCCTCACTGCCCAATGTGAACAATGGAATAGACAGGAGTGTCGGCAAGCCAACAGCCCGCACAAGTACACTGTGCATAATGCCGCCGCCAAAATGCCAACACAAAAGTCTTCCACGAAAAATACAGTTCATCGTCGATGGAAATGGTAGTCACCAGAAAGACTTCATTGACCCAGATTTCATCCCATATGGCTCGGTCTCCTTCCGCAGGGCGACGCACAAAGCACGAACTCCGCAGCTTCAGCGACGACCCCCAGGAGTCTCCTGAAAAATGCACTCGTGAACCGAAAAGAACAGAAGAAGAACAGCAAAGAGGTGTAGCCATTATATTAGATAAGCAAACATCAAATTCTGTCAAAGGATATCATGCTGTGTCAGACAGAGTCCTATTAGTAAAATTAAACGGAAGACCTTTTAAAATAAATGTCATTCGAGTATATGCCCCAACAAGTGAAAGCAGTGAAGAATGCATAGAGGAATTTTATAATGACGTGGAGTATGCTTTGAAGAACTGCAAAAAATCAGAAATAAATATCATAATGGGTGATTTCAACGCAAAAATAGGACAGCAAGGCGATGGATGCAGTGTAGGCAACCATGGTTTGGGAGAGAGAAATGAAAGAGGATACAGACTTGTAGAATGGGCAAAAGAACAAGAAATGGTTGTAGGAAACACCTGGTTTAAACAGCATCCTAGAAGATTATGGACATGGGGGAGTCCAGACAGCAGGATTAAAAACCAGATAGATTACATCCTGATTAGCAAAAGGTTTCGAAATGCGTTAACAGTCGTAAAAACAGTTCCAAATGCAGACTGTTACAGTGATCACAGATTAATTACAGGCACATTGAGGGTAAAGTTAAAGAAAGGCAAGTATACAGCAGGAAACCCTAAATATGACTTGTGCAAATTGAAAACTGACAAAGAAATACAAGATAATTTTAACATAGAAGTAAAGAACAAATTTGATATATTGTCTGATCTAGAGATCCTGTTTCAAGATGTAGATGATCAATGGGAAACGATGAAGAATTCAATCAGTTGAGCAGCAGAAAAAACTATTCCAAAAGTAAAGAAAGTGGGCCGTAAGACATGGATGACTGAAGAAATTTTACAACTAATGGAAACAAGAAGACAGAACAAAAATAATCCTGCCAAATATGAAGAAATTCACAGAAAAGTGAGAACCTTATGTAAGGAGGTAAAAGAAACATGGCTTGAGAAAAATTGCAGAGAAATTGAAAAACAACACAACAGTAACAATGCGAAACTAATGCACAAAAGAATTCAGGAGCTTACTAATCAAAGAACACGTACATCAGCAGGCTGCCTAAAGACAAAAGATGGAAGAGTCATAATAGAAAAAGATCAGGTATTACATGAATGGTCAGATTACGTGAAAAACCTGTATGACGATAACAGAGACGAACAGTATGATGTTCAAAATAATAATGAAGGACCAGCAATTTTGAAGATGGAGGTTCAGAATGCTCTTAACCATATGAAATCTGGCAAGACCCCCGGTTCAGACAGCGTCACAACAGAAATGATTAATGCTTTAGAAGAATATGGAATAGATCAAGTTACCAGTCTGCTTAATACAATATATGATACTGGAAATATACCTCAGGAGTTATGTAATTCTGTATTTATTGCAATCCCAAAGAAATCAGGAGCCTTGGAATGTGATCAACATCGAACAATTAGTATAATGAGTCACACCACGAAGATTTTGCTAAGAATTATCATGCAAAGAGTTTGGAGGAAAATACAACCTGAAATAGGAGAAGAACAATGTGGGTTTGTGGAAGGCAAGGGTACAGTAAATGCAGTGTATATACTGAGAAACATAATCGAACGTTCTATAGAAGTAAACAACGATCTACACCTTTGCTTTATTGACTACACAAAGGCTTTTGATAAAGTGAGACATGTCAACATGATAAGGATGCTTGAAGATCTACAAATTGATGGAAAAGATCTTAGACTTGTAAAAAACATATATTGGAAACAACAAGCTGCCATAAGAGTTGATAATGAAATAAGCCAATATCAGCCTATTAAAAGGGGTGTGAGACAGGGATGTGTAATGTCTCCAGATCTGTTTTCCCTGTACAGTGAAAGTATTTTCAGAAATATTGAAGATATGGAAGGAATCAACATTGGGGGACGATGCATCAATAACATTAGATACGCAGATGATACAGTCTTGATTGCAGACAATGAACAGGACCTGCAAAATTTAGTAGATGCGATTGTTACACACAGTGAACAACTAGGGTTAGAATTAAATTGTAAAAAGACACAGATTATGGTCGTCACTAGGAAGGACGAAATATCACAATGTAATATACAAGTAAATGGGAATATTCTTCAACAAGTGAGCAGGTACAATTATCTCGGAACAGTAATAACATCTGATGGGAGATGCCTTGAAGAGATTAGAACAAGAATCGCCATGGCAAAAGTAGCCTTTAGCAAGATGAAAAACATATTGACTAATAAAAAGATGTCAATTGAAACGAGAAAAAGAGTGTTGAGATGCTACATTGAACCTGTACTTTTGTATGGATGTGAAGCGTGGACAATGAGCAGTCAGGCTGAAAAACATCTGATGGCTGTAGAGATGTGGTTTCTGAGGAAAATGCAAAGAATACCATGGACAGCCAGAAAGACTAATGAACAAGTCCTTCAAGAAACAAATGAAGATCGTAAATTGATTAGAGAAATTAGACGTAGACAGTCAAATTTTTTGGGCATGTTATGAGAAGAAATGGATTGGAGAATTTGATGACAACTGGTAAGATCGAGGGGAACAGACCAAGGGGAAGTCCTAGAAGCAAGTACCTGGATGGCTTGGCCTTGTGGCATGGTCGAGACAGAAACACGGAGCTGATCCACGACTCTGGTGATCGAGTGAGATGGCAGAACATGACCGCCCACGCTTACCGGCATGCCACATGATGGATGGAACCGAAAAGGCAAAACAGTCAATCCAGCAACAGCCGGCCGCCATCGTTCCGAACATGCAGCTCACGAACATGCAGCTCACGCTACAACCAACCGCGAACAGATGTAAAAGCATTCAATGAGAAATTCACAGCTCACAGCGTCGCGCCACGCACTCACTCAGTAGTAGGGCGACGAAACCATAGCCTCTTTAGTCGCCTCTTACGACATGCATGGTAGGCAACGGTGTTACTATTCTTTGTTATCCCGAATGGGCCCCAGCAACACACGGGCGGTTGAGAGAGTGTGAATGTGAGAGTATGTATTTATAAGTAACCTTTCGTTAGTGAGTTAGTGATTGTGAATATTCGAGGGAATGTGTATTTGTGTGTTATTGATTAGGTGCATAACTGTAATAGTTTGTGTAAATGATGTATGTACGCATGTATGTATGTATGTGTTTATGCATGCACATGTTTATGTGCGTCTGGCTGCCTGCCTGTCTCACGGCATCGCAAAATGCATTATGTCCACAACTTCCATTTGACAATATTTTCCCCATGTGAATGTAACATGCAAAATAGCTAATTGATGTACGAAAGATGAGTAATTGGAACGGCCCGAATTTTAAACGTGCCCAATTTGTGACCCTTTGAAAATATAGTTCATTCTCTCTCTCTCTCTCTCTCTCTCTCTCTCTCTCTCTCTCTCTCTCTCTCTCTCTCTCTCTCTCTCTCTCTCTCTCTCTCTCGTTCATCCACGTGCAGACACGATCATGAATATTGACTTGGCTTTCAAATAGTCTGTTATGTTTAGCATTCGACAACCCTTCCATTCTCTGGAAAGATCCTGTCTCGTTTCTCCATCTTAGCTTTGTGTCTCACGTGAGGCGTATCCTATGGCTGAGAGCCAGGTGTCATAGATTTCAGTAACAGAACCTCTCTCAGCCATACAACAATGAGTTTTAATCATATTCGAGGCAAGCGCGCGTGTTGTTAAACTGTGAGAGCAAACGAAGCAGAAAATTAGGGCATGTATCATTCAAGACGAGTAACACAAAAAATGGTGAAACACAATACATATAAAAAAAAAATACTTTCATCTGCAGTTGTCACCGGAGTTCTATACAGAACAGATGGTCTAAAAACACACTTGAACAATTATTTACTTTCATTCATTCTCACAAGCAATGCTAACTTTTACACAGGCAAGGAAACGCAGACTGTGAAAGCGCTAAAAACCAACAAGGATAAAAGACCAATAAAAAAAACGTAATTGCTTGGCAATCACGGGATAGGTGTTAGCAGCTTAAAGACCTTTGCTCAACAGGAAATTGAGTGTATGAATGGAGGAATGTTTAAAGAAAACCACACAAGAGAAAACAGTGGCAGTGACGGGTTAACAAATCTAATTTGATACACATACGAGCGGGTGGCGATGAGACAATGAAATCCTATTTTAAGGCAGCTCTCATGAAACCAGCGCCAATCAATCGTCTGAGAATTTGACACCAGCACCCTAAAATCACTTGTTTTCGATGGCCAAAGGGTTCAGAAACAGAGAAGAAATAATAATGTTTCATGATTCCTTTGGGGTACACTGCATTCGATTATATTAATGGCTTTATTGTTACTGGATCAAGACGTATGGGTTAGCACTTTCTGCAATAGACGGTGTTGTATTAAGTCCAAGGAAACGGGGATACAAAAAGGAAGGAGTAGGAAAAACAAGGGAAAGGCCTGCGACAGAAATGAGTTTAATCAGACAATGAGGTAGAGACAAAGCACACGCAAGTACATTCTGTTCCACGATTTGTCAAATAGACGGAAATTAGGATATGCTTGTCAGCTGTGAATCATCTCTGTATGAGTTGATGGTTGCAACGTCAGCATGAGGTAGTTGGACAGCTTGCGGCACTTAGATGACAATGAAATCATTAGTTGCTAATGCGCACTTCGCTGAACGATTCCTTTTACAAGTGATTCAATTAGTACAAATCAGAAAACATTATGCCATTGGTTCTAGTTTAAACAAAAGTAGTTTCAGAGTGCGCGGGGGAGGGAGTGAGAGAGCGAGGAGAGAGAGGGGGAGGTGAATGAGGGAGAGGCGAGATATAGAGAGTGAGAGAGGGGACTGAGAGGGAAGGAGGGAGGAATGGAGAGAGCGAGATAGAAAAAGGAAGGAGGAGAAAGGCGGGAAAGAGAGCGAGAGAGATACTAACGAAAGAGATGTAAGAGAGAGAGACAAAAGAGAGAGAGAGAGAGAGAGGACAGAGAGACATGAAAGAGAGACAGGACAGAGTGAGGGAAAAGCGAGAGAACGAAGGAGGTAGGGAGGGAGAGAGAGCGCGATAGCAAGAGAAAGGAGGTGATAGGTGGGAAATAGAGAGAAGAGAGAGTAAACACAGAGAGAGAGAGAGAGAGAGAGAGAGAGAGAGAGAGAGAAAGAGAGAAACGAAAGAGAGACAGATAGAGAAAGAAAGAGGAAGAAAACGAGATGCCTAAGAGGTTGCGATATTCGCCTCAGTAACATGTAGACCCAGTTCGTTTCACGGTCTGGGCGGCATTTTGTATAAAATAAGAAAAGAATTACATACTGTCTCCCTGATAATGGGTTCGTGAATCGGACGTCTAGACTTTTCTGACAAGGGCGAGACGAACGTCAACAATCTCTCTGCATTTGGAAATCGAAAAAAAAAAAAAAAACCGCTGCCTAAGCAAAGTTATAAAAGCTACCAACTAAAAGTATACGCAGGCATAAGCTGAGTGTGGGAACGAATGACCAACCTTTGCTCCGTACATTCAGGCCTACACGCAAGTTCCTGCTTTAGGACATTTCTGTTGTCTCTCACCAACAAAAGAAAGAATTATTAATCGCATCTATGATTCTATAGTGTTCATCTAGTGTGCTCAGTTTCTCCTTGCATGATCTACAAGAGCAGACTGGATGATATGTGGATAAAGCCGCGTGCAATGAAAGTGATCTTTGACCAAAAACCCACAAACCCAGTGTGACTTAACACTACACTAGAGGGAACGGTGGAAGACAACAGTGACTCCCGTTCTTGGATGTAAACAGTTAGTCATTTAGCACAGCGCATTAAAAGATAATATTTGAGAGAGAGAGAGAGAGAGAGAGAGAGAGAGAGAGAGAGAGAGAGAGAGAGAGAGAGAGAGAGAGAGAGAGAGAGAGAGAGAGAGAGAGAGAAATCCAGCATGATCGTTTCACCTTTCTCTTCTAGCAGGATAGAATAACACAAAATAATGTAGCTTTGCAGAATGCAATTACGGAAAACACAGGACGTTGCGGTTACTAGCCTTCATCAGCAAACAAATACACACACAAAACTCAACATATGCCCTCAACTTTGCCCCTTGGAGAACATTAGGCGTGGAGAGGAGTGGGTCAGAGTGCCAGCGGAGCAGACAGACTTGTGCAGAGTTATAATCACATTAAGCCGGGAGTGCAGGGAGTGGCCAGCAGGGGCCACGGAAGTGGAAATCCAGCAACTAATTCAGGACAATGCTCACTCGGGTGATGTGATTATCTACACAGATGGTTCGGTGTCAAGAGGTGAGAGAAGTGGCTGGGGGTTCATAGCGAAAGCTAATGGTCGATGTTTGGTGCAGGAGAGCCTGGTATATGATACCACAACATCCAGCTTAAGAATGGAGGTGGAGGCAGTCACTGCGGCTCTCCGCTGGATGAGAATACGACACGTGATTGTAACTGACTCAGAAAGCATGCTGACGAGGTGAGGACGGGCATGCTTCGTGCGGAGTGGCTTGCTTCGCTTCGGAGGTCACGGGTGACAAGCATCGCCTGGATCTTTTCTCCAGGGCATGCCGGTGTGCTGGGACATGAACAGGCGGACAGATTGGCTGGCTCTACAGAACTTGGTGGAGTATTGATACATGACAAGGCAGACGTGGTTGCGGCCTTGTGGGAGCACGTGTACACCTCGGTGGAGCAAATGGATTACCATGGTCTGGCAAGAATGAGACAGCGAGGAGTGACGAGGGATCTGGCCGATGCTCAACGCTCATGGGAAAGGCGAGACGGACATATAATCAGATTGCTACTGGTACTATTGGTGTTGGAACTCTTCGCTGGCTGCTGAGGATGGGGACGGAGCGCTTATGGGAATGCCCCGAATGCTGTGATGTCGATTCCTAAATCAATCAATCAATCAACTCAACATATAATCACAGAGAAGACACTAACTACATTAAGGCATAAGAACGGGATGAGAAGGATGCAAAGATGGGGAAAGAAATGAACACAATGAATAGAAAATGAAAAAAGAAAATTGAAGAAAAAGATGTGCTACTTAACTCAGAATCCCAGGCTGTGACACTCTTCTAGCAGGAGCTTGCTATGAGTATATGGATCGTATGTTCCCCCACCTTGTGTAGGTCTGAATGCACGATGGAATAGGCAGTCATACTTTCTCTCACATAGCTCATGCCAGCGTACACTTTTTGTCGGTAGCTTTCTAATTTTGAAGTTTTGCCGAGAGGTTTTTTTTTTATTTCTTAATTCTAGAGATTGTTGACGTTTGTCTCGCCCTTGTCCGAAAAGTCTAGACGTCCGATTCATACACCCATTATCAGGGAGAAAGTATGTCATCCTTTTCTTATTTTATACACATACAGCCCAGACAGTGAAAAGAACTATGTCTGCGCGGATTGGTTGTTGATTAGGTCCAGATTGGCAATGTTTCTCCATTGGTTTTAGGATATATAAACAAAGAAACTATAAACAGTGTGCTCACAATTTGCTTTGCCTTATAATTGCGCTAAGTTATGAGGAGAAATATATTGGAAAATTTAGTGACAACTGGCAAGATTGATGGAGAAAGAGCAAATGGGAGGTATAGAGATAAATATCCGGATGGCTTGGCAATATGGCATAACAGAGACAAGAATACTGACCTAATCGATAACTCCGATGACCCTGTGAGATGAGAAACCATGATTGATAACGCTTATCAACATGGCACTTAATGGTGACGATGATATTTTACTTCATCTCGTTATGTGCATTCCGCAGAATTATGCATCATATGATGTGGATAGATAAATTATATTATGGCTGCAATAATTAACACAAATAGCTTCTGAAACTGTTCGAAAGTGGAACATTTATTCCCGTGGTAATCTCAAATTCACTTTAAAAAGTTAATTGTATATCCTGTAGCGTGGCGTCAGCTACGATGATAAGGAATCTGTCAAAGTGCTGCGGATAGACTTTCTAAGAATAGAAAAATAAGTCACTGTCACAAAATGAAACCGTGCGTTTACCCAGCTGATTGTTAGGGAGGATTTTTTGATTAACCGGACTATCTGCTAAGCAACCAGTGTTTCAACTAATACAGAGAAAACATTCATAGTTGGGGCTGCACGTGTTTCCAAAAACAGGTCGGGCAGAAATAACAGTTGTACTTGTACATATGGTTGACGGATTGGACACCCTCGGAAGTACGGGAAACGAATCCCGACATCGCCTTGACAAGTTTGTCAACATTTGAATACAGATGGAAGCAGTGGGGTCATAGTGGCAATCGGATGTTGCCGTCACCTGTCGGACAAAATTAACAAGTGGAAGATGTATAGAGGAAGTGAGTGCGCTGAATCATACATCTCGTTGACAAGTCAAAAACATATCAGATGTAAAACGGAGTACCTAGTACGGAAAACAGTGCATCTGTCAATTCGTAGTTTCCGGAACATCGAGAAGATTGACAGCTGGTTATTTGACACTATTGTTGGGATCATACAGGAACTCGCTGGCTTGTTTTGGGAATCTAAACAATTGATGACAACTTTGACAATGACTCAAGCCAGGAAAAATAGTTCTTGACAGGGGATGATTTGCCACTGTGCCACCTGTGTGGGGGAGTAAAGGATAACGTCACGTGGACAACTTTGGTAGTTTGCCATATAAACTCGAGTTGAGATCAACTAGGGGGGACTTGAATAATGCTCTAGACAGAGTGCAGGGCACTGCAGTGCCAGTGGAAATAATATCTACCGTGTGTTAATTAGTGACTTAATTTTACACGTGCCTATATGGCAGATGTAGATATGATTTATAGGACTGCAGGAGTGTCATTTAAGGTATAACTTATTATAATATATTCGTTATAATTACTATAGACTGTGGCTTTGTTAAACTATAGTGTGATGATTAGCACTGTTAGTGGAAACTAGCTAGAGTAGTGAAGTGATACTTGGCTCTGTTAGCTAGAATAGATTAGTGAAGTGTTGATAGCTTTACTAATTGAGTAATGAGGGATAATTGGGATCTTCCAGTAGGTGTCCCTGGTGGGCGGGGTTCCGCATTCTGTTTGGTGATTTTTCCTTTGTCATAGCCTGATTCGACTCTAGGTGGGTAGCTAATCTGCTCTATGACTAAGTCTAGTTAGCTAAAGATCATTAAGCAAGGTGATAGGCTTACACTCAGCCGAAGGGATCAGTGACTAGTACTATCACCAGATGTGTTGTTTCTATCCTAGGTTCCCTACCAGATCCAAGGAAACTATACAAGTTTGGGAAAGAATTAAAAAACCCATTAGGAAGAACACCAGTTCAAGAGTCACTAGAGTTGCATACAGAACGTAACTTACGCTAGAAGGAAATTGATTCATCCAAGAGAGTGATGCATACTGATGCACCACACAGCATTAGACAGTAGTAACGAACCGAGAACCGGCTAAGAGTACCTAGTGTTAGTACAGCAACAATTAACATTAGAAATTAGCACTTATGGACTGAATGGTTCGATGTGCAACGAGAATGATCTGTCGACTAACTAACTAACTAACTAACTGCGTACACACTACAAAAGACTTGTGCAGTTTGTTAAGGAACGTTAGGAACGGACATTGTGTAGAGTGCAACCGGTCCATGATTAACTGTTAATACCACCGGTGTCTATTTCGGATGTTCATGAAATTGGATTACCAGAGGTCTACAGAGGCAAAGCAGTATCCGGCAAGATGGTTTCGGCAACGGGTGAGAAGTACATGTTCTGACGTAACGTGCTGTGGTCTATCTTTGCTGGGATCAGCTGACTGGGTTGCTGTCTGAGAGTCAGAGTCTACACACTTTATAGAACACGTCACACATTTTCTTCACATACACGTCTCATATACGTTACACTTTTCTTTTAATAAATTAATCTTTATTAATCTTTAGAAGCAAGAGTTGTTGAGTATGTTGCGTTGGTGAAGTATGAGAAGGGGGCATAGTACGACAGTGAGAGAGTGATAGGAAAAGGTGTCCATAGGCTGATGGAGTGTGTTGGACGGAAGCTGGTGGATTCTCCAGAATATTGAGAGGAAAAAATATTATAATGTGGGTGTCGACTCTCTTCACTCCAGGGACGACACTGTAAAGGAGGACACGACATTATTGGGGGCTCGATAACGGGATATTTGGACAGCGGGATCTCTCGTAAACGGAATCCTTGGACAGCGGGATCTCTCGTAAACGGAATCTTTGGACAGCGGGATCTCCCGTAAACGGAATCCTTGGACAGCGAGATCTCCTGCAAACAGGAACCTTTGACAGTGGGATCTTCTGACAACGGGGTCTTTTGACACGGGATCCTTAGTTATAAGAGGGAGATATCATTTTGGAGAATCCAGCTAGAGTGAATGTGGATAGGGGTTAGGACAAATATCTTACCTGTTCACACTTCACACGTCTGCATAGGTCTGTGGTCCTGATTCTACTCTTGTCACTGAGTGAATGTGCTGTGTGTAGTAATATCTAGATTTATAGTACTTGTTCATATATCTGTATAGTAATTTGCAGTTATATTGTACTAGACCTGCTAGCTTACCTCTCTGTATAATGGCCACCCCTAAACTAACCACGTTAGAATTAAAGACAAAGGGGGAAGAAATGGGATTGGGGGGTTCTGCTCTAACGGATTACATCCAGGAAGTGGAGAGAGAGTATCGTCAAGAAGAAAGGGAAGATCGAAAGGCCGAGCTGGAATTGAGAAGGATGGAGTTGGAACAAGCAGCTAAGAAATTGGAAGCTGAGCAAGCAGCTAGGAAATTGGAAGCTGAGCAAGCAGCTAGGAAATTTGAAGCTGAACAAGCAGCTAGGAAATTAGAAGCTGAACAAGAAGCACAGAAGAGGGAGCACGAGTACCGGATGCGGGAACTCGAGCTCAAGAGTCAATCTAATGGAGAAACTGAGGGAGCAGTTGGAGGTTCCTCCATCTCAGGATCAACACCAGTAGGTGGACATGGGTACCATGCTATGAAGTTTCCTTTGGCGGTCTACGAGGAGGACAAAGAAAAGATTGACCAATACCTTCAACGCTTCGAGGCTATGTCAGTTGCTATGGGTCTGGAGCGTAACAAATGGAATCTTAAGCTATCCCAGGGTTTACGCGGGACCGGTTACGAGGTTTATACTCGCCTGCCACCAGGACATGAGAACAATTATGATGAGTTAAAGACGGCTCTGCTGAAACGATTCGAGGTTACGTCACATACCTACCGGAAAAAATTTCGAGCAGCGAAACGAGAACCGGGGGAGTTGGTTGCCGCCTACAGTTTGCGTCTAAAATCTTATCTCCACAAGTTGATAGATTTGGCTGGGTTCGCACATGACTATGAGAGTCTGGAAGAGCTCATGGTGGTCGACCAGTTGAAGAAGCAAATGTCTAAACCTCTCAGGACGTTCCTGGGAGAACAAGGAGCGGAACGTATTGACCTCGTGACTAAATTAGCAGAACGGTTCGTCGAGGTACATGGGGAGGCAGGGGAAAACCTTTCCACCAACACTAAAAGTCAAGAGAAACATGATAAAAAGAAAGCCAAAAACTCAGGAACAAAAAAGTGGGAACCTTATATGCAAAAATCAGAGGATAGTTCAGAGAAGAAGAAGGAGGGAAGCAAGAGCACTTCAAGCTCTACACCAAAACGACCGTGGTCGGAGAAGTGGTGTTCAATTTGTAAGTCACCCTCTCACAATACGAGGGACTGCAAATCGAAGGCTAAGAACCCTCACTTCGCAGCATGTCAAGTGACTTCCAAGGAGGTTGTCACGGAAAATGCCAAAGTCAACAAGGAAGCTCGCCACCAGGAGAGCTCACTCAAGTCTGGCACTAGAAAATCTAGGACAGGGAGATGGTGCAACCAATGCAAGTCAAACACGCACAATGCTATTGACTGCAGGGGAAAGTCAGGAGACACTCAATTCGTCGTGTGCTCAGGGAAACCTAAGGTGGAGCCCACCGAACAGGTCGAGGCCGAGGAAGAGACTCCAGACCAGGAAAAACCACCTGTAGTGGAATTGGTAGAGGTTAACGGTCGTCAAGTGGAGTGTTTATACGACACAGGACTGGACGGGGAGGCCGTGATTTCTGCGGATCTGGTACATCCAGAACAATTCACAGGTGAAACATTGGATATACAGCCTGCACAGAAAAGTGCTGTAACCATGAAGTTGCCCATTGCTAATGTGGAGATTCGCTCAAGGTACGTCACCGGCACCATCAAAGCCGCTGTATTGACCGATCCCATTTTTCCAGTCATCCTAGGTTGCCGGTATGTCTTTCTGGGAATGCCCAGGGAGTCAATTCATATGGGAGCAATGCAGACTCGCTCTCAGACGAAAACGGAAGAGGCAGATGCAATTGTGACTAACCCAATGCCGGGGGAGCTACGAACTGCCCAGAGTGAGGATGATACTTTACGTCCTTGCTACAAAAAGCTGCAGAAAAGTGCTGATCCACCAGGACGGGGGCAGTACTACATGAAGAATAGGATACTCTACAGGAGAGCAGGAAGGGGAGACAACCTATACGGTCAGTTGGTCGTCCCGAAAGCTCACAGGTCCCAGATTCTTCATATGGGGCATACCATCTCCTTTAGTGGACACATGGGTATTGCCGCCACCATGCAGCGGATTTCCTGCCACTACTATTGGCCGGGAATGACAGATGATGTGCGTCGGTATGTGAAGTCATGCCCTGAGTGCCAGAGGGTGGCACCGAAACACTGGACAGCACCGGTGATGTTGGGTGAGATGCCCATCACGAACTCTCCTTTCGAGAGGGTAGCCATCGATATCGTGGGTCCACTTCCCAGGACTAGGAAGAGGAACATGTATATACTCACAATGGTGGATTGCTGTACAATGTGGGGTGAAGCCATACCGTTGACCACGATTGACTCGAAAAGAGTGGCGGACGCACTGATGGAGGCCTTTACCAGATTAGGCTTTCCGGATCAAATTCTGACGGACAATGGATCTCAGTTTTGTGGAAAACTCATGGAGGAGGTATTTAGGGTGTTTCACTCTAACCACATACATACCAGCCCTTACCACCCTCAAGCCAATGGACAAGTAGAGCGTTTCAACGGCACGTTGATGACAATGCTCAGGAAATTAGCGCAGGAAAAACCGGATAGGTGGGATGAATATATCCCAGCAGCACTCTTTGCCTATCGGGAAGTTCCTCATGGCTCAACAGGACTACCACCCGCTACGTTGCTGTTTGGTCGTCCAATCAAAGGACCGTTGGAAGCCATGTTGAGGAGTTGGACTGAAGAGGGGACGTCAGAAGAAGTGATATCATCCTATCAATACGTGGAGGAACTGAAAGAAAAACTCCACAAGGGATGGACTCTGGCAAATCAAAACTTGAAAAAGGCCAGGAAAAGACATGCGGCTTACTACAACCGTAGGTCTAAAGAAAGATCTCTAGAGGTGGGAGATAAAGTCTTGTTGCTACTCCCAACGGGAAACAACAAACTGGAGATAGGTTGGCAAGGACCATTTCCCGTGGAAAGGGTGATATCCAGAACCAACTATCAGATCCGGATCCGGGGAAAGTCGAAGATTTTCCATACCAATCTCTTGCGGAAATATGAAGAGAGACCCGGAGACAAGGCAGCGCACCTCATGGCAATGGCAGTTGCAGTGGAGACGGAAGTGGGAACCAGCGAGGGCAGGGAATATCCCTTGGTACACCAGGAAACCTATAGGGATGTGAAAGTGAACCCTGATCTGACCTCCCAGGAGAGGGAAAGGATAACCCAGGTTCTCAAGTCTCATAAGGAGATACTGACTGATAAACCAGGACGAACGAGGTTGGTTGAGTTCGAGATGACTTTGACCACACAGGAGCCTGTTCGCCAAAAGGTTTACCCAGTGCCATTCTCTAAAGAAAAGGCCCTGGAGGAGGAAATACAAAAACTGTTGGAGGATGATGTGATTGCACCATCCACATCCCCATACAATGCAGGGGTAGTTTTGTTACGCAAACCAAGTGGAGAACACAGGTTGTGTATAGATTACCGACTTCTGAACAGTCATACACAATTTCAGGTGGAACCTTTGCCGAATCCAACTCAGCTATTCGCTAGGCTCCATAAGGCTCGGTACTTTTCAAAGGTGGATCTGAGTCGGGGGTACTATCAGATACCAGTCAAACCGGAGATTCGACCACTGTTGGCTTTCAGTACACCCAGTGGACACTACGAATTCAAAGTCATGCCCTTTGGACTCAGCAATGCACCCAGTGTGTTTACACGCATGATGAGGACTTTACTAGATCCGTTACAGGATCCATCCATCATCTCATTCATGGATGATATTCTGATTTCCAGTGACAGCTTGGATGACCACTTACAATCCTTGGAGAGAGTGTTTAATAGACTCAAGGAAGCAGGGCTTACTGCTCGTCCAACCAAGTGCATGATTGGTTACCAGACTCTGGAATTTCTAGGTCACACCATCACTCCAGGACACATTGTTCCAGGAGAAAAGAACCTGGAGAAAATCAGAAATGCACCAAGGTTAAAAACGAAGAAGGATGTGCGATCTTTTCTCTCGTTGTGTGGGTTCTACCACAAATTTATCCCACATTTCACTGAACTGGGAGCTCCGTTGACGGAAACCTTGAAAAAGGGATTCTCGGACCAAATCATTTGGACACCAGAATGTGAGAATGCCTATAGTCAGTTAAAGGAGGCCTTGGTCAGCAAACCTGTATTACAGCTTCCTGACCTTTCCAAACCATTTGTGTTGAGAACAGATGCGAGTGCGATTGGAATTGGAGCCGCTTTGTTACAGGAAGGAAAAGACGATGCTTCGGTTTTGAAACCTGTGGCATATGCAAGTAAGAAACTTCTACAGGCGGAGAGGAATTATTCAACCGTCGAGAGAGAGTGCTTGTCTCTCGTATGGGCAGTGCAAAAATTTCAGCCATATTTGTATGGAGTTAAGTTTCGGGTCCAGTCGGATCATCAGCCCCTGATGTTCCTGGCTACTTCTCAGAAGCTCAACGCACGTTTGATGCGGTGGTCGTTGTTACTTCAACCCTATAACTTCACAGTGGAGTACATTCCTGGGAAGGAAAATGTTGGAGCGGATTTCTTATCAAGACACCCAGCTCCTGAAGAAGAAGAATGAATCATCTGGATTAAACTCACGGTGGAGAAGAGTGCGATGGACTACTCTCTTAAGAGGGGGCCTATGTCACAAAATGAAACCGTGCGTTTACCCAGCTGATTGTTAGGGAGGATTTTTTGATTAACCGGACTATCTGCTAAGCAACCAGTGTTTCAACTAATACAGAGAAAACATTCATAGTTGGGGCTGCACGTGTTTCCAAAAACAGGTCGGGCAGAAATAACAGTTGTACTTGTACATATGGTTGACGGATTGGACACCCTCGGAAGTGCGGGAAACGAATCCCGACATCGCCTTGAAAAGTTTGTCAACATTTGAATACAGATGGAAGCAGTGGGGTCATAGTGGCAATCGGATGTTGCCGTCACCTGTCGGACAAAATTAACAAGTGGAAGATGTATAGAGGAAGTGAGTGCGCTGAATCATACATCTCGTTGACAAGTCAAAAACATATCAGATGTAAAACGGAAGTACCTAGTACGGAAAACAGTGCATCTGTCAATTCGTAGTTTCCGGAACATCGAGAAGATTGACAGCTGGTTATTTGACACTATTGTTGGGATCATACAGGAACTCGCTGGCTTGTTTTGGGAATCTAAACAATTGATGACAACTTTGACAATGACTCAAGCCAGGAAAAATAGTTCTTGACAGGGGATGATTTGCCACTGTGCCACCTGTGTGGGGGAGTAAAGGATAACGTCACGTGGACAACTTTGGTAGTTTGCCATATAAACTCGAGTTGAGATCAACTAGGGGGGACTTGAATAATGCTCTAGACAGAGTGCAGGGCACTGCAGTGCCAGTGGAAATAATATCTACCGTGTGTTAATTAGTGACTTAATTTTACACGTGCCTATATGGCAGATGTAGATATGATTTATAGGACTGCAGGAGTGTCATTTAAGGTATAACTTATTATAATATATTCGTTATAATTACTATAGACTGTGGCTTTGTTAAACTATAGTGTGATGATTAGCACTGTTAGTGGAAACTAGCTAGAGTAGTGAAGTGATACTTGGCTCTGTTAGCTAGAATAGATTAGTGAAGTGTTGATAGCTTTACTAATTGAGTAATGAGGGATAATTGGGATCTTCCAGTAGGTGTCCCTGGTGGGCGGGGTTCCGCATTCTGTTTGGTGATTTTTCCTTTGTCATAGCCTGATTCGACTCTAGGTGGGTAGCTAATCTGCTCTATGACTAAGTCTAGTTAGCTAAAGATCATTAAGCAAGGTGATAGGCTTACACTCAGCCGAAGGGATCAGTGACTAGTACTATCACCAGATGTGTTGTTTCTATCCTAGGTTCCCTACCAGATCCAAGGAAACTATACAAGTTTGGGAAAGAATTAAAAAACCCATTAGGAAGAACACCAGTTCAAGAGTCACTAGAGTTGCATACAGAACGTAACTTACGCTAGAAGGAAATTGATTCATCCAAGAGAGTGATGCATACTGATGCACCACACAGCATTAGACAGTAGTAACGAACCGAGAACCGGCTAAGAGTACCTAGTGTTAGTACAGCAACAATTAACATTAGAAATTAGCACTTATGGACTGAATGGTTCGATGTGCAACGAGGATGATCTGTCGACTAACTAACTAACTAACTAACTGCGTACACACTACAAAAGACTTGTGCAGTTTGTTAAGGAACGTTAGGAACGGACATTGTGTAGAGTGCAACCGGTCCATGATTAACTGTTAATACCACCGGTGTCTATTTCAGATGTTCATGAAATTGGATTACCAGAGGTCTACAGAGGCAAAGCAGTATCCGGCAAGATGGTTTCGGCAACGGGTGAGAAGTACATGTTCTGACGTAACGTGCTGTGGTCTATCTTTGCTGGGATCAGCTGACTGGGTTGCTGTCTGAGAGTCAGAGTCTACACACTTTATAGAACACGTCACACATTTTCTTCACATACACGTCTCATATACGTTACACTTTTCTTTTAATAAATTAATCTTTATTAATCTTTAGAAGCAAGAGTTGTTGAGTATGTTGCGTTGGGGAAGTATGAGAAGGGGGCATAGTACGACAGTGAGAGAGTGATAGGAAAAGGTGTCCATAGGCTGATGGAGTGTGTTGGACGGAAGCTGGTGGATTCTCCAGAATATTGAGAGGAAAAAATATTATAATGTGGGTGTCGACTCTCTTCACTCCAGGGACGACACTGTAAAGGAGGACACGACAGTCACTGGAGAAGACAAGACTGAATAGCTCGTTATTCTAGACGGAGTAAAGGTCCCAGAACAAGTCTAATCTTCTGACAGTGTTCAGGCAGACAGGAATGGCGTACAACTATACTTGTATAAGAAAGACAGTCTGCCAAGGTTGTCTAGCTACGTGCCTGAAATAAAAACAAAGCTCGAGCCCCCAAACTCTAATCACTCTCGCCGACACGTAGAAAGACAGAGTAAAATATTTAAAAGTGACAAACTTTCGTACTTCTCACACTGCTATGACTAAGGTTACTGAGGTAACAACTAGAGGTTGTAAAATTAAACTCACATTAATATTTAATATATGATAACACTTTGGGTGCTCCACTGGAGGTAGCCCTGTACATGAAAAGGGTGGTACACTTCCCTCTATTCTCTTGAATATCTAATCTTATGGTTTGAATCTACTAAACGGTCTAATCATTGACGTAACTCTTTGGCCTATAGTATCCTTTGAGTTGAATGATGATGGTGGTGGTGGCCAACGGTAAGTTTGGTCACTTATCTTCTGGTTCTCCGGCTTACACAGTGCATGTAAACCCTAGTTAGTGGGCATAAGTGAGATGGTGAGTGATGCTTCACAATGAGTCACACAGGTTAGCGCATCTAAAGCTTGGCGCTGAAGGTGTCAAATCTGTGAAATATATACAGCGAGAGCAGTTAACTCTTTTGTCGAGACCTCGGTAAGCATCGGCCATGGATTGTTCCTGATGGCCGATTACATCTCATAAAATTTTCAGAAACAAAATAGCATGAGCTATCTGTCCCTGCTCCCTATTATTCCCTATCCTAGGATCAATAGTAAAACACTGACCTAAGAAACCAGCTCAATAAAATCATTCTAAGTTTTCTTATAAGTGAATGTAATAAGTATTCAGTAATAATTAAACATAATCATATAATGCATATCATAATTATATTATTAAAATACAATAATTACAAAGTAATCTACAGGTAGATATGAATACAATCTATTAAACAGATTACCTATTATAGATATTTATGTTCAAATTCTGAAGCTATATTCCTAGCATATAATTAATAATGATTTTATATAACGTATATTTTAAAATACAGTTTATGTAATTATCATAATAGAATATGATAGGCTGAAAGTTAATGGAGTGGCAGGCAAGATCAGGACTGCGAATTGGTGAGAAATCACCGATAAAAATTAACGAACATGCCTAGGATCTACCACGCTAGTATTTGACATTTGTACGCGTGTTTAGTAAGATCTATTTTCGCGGCCTCGAAATATTCATTATTATCTCTAAGTATTCGCAATCACTATCACATCCTCGAAATATCATTACTAGGAACTGCCTCTTGTTATTCCTCAACTAACGGCTCGATTAGTGTGGCCTAGTCTACTGCTATACGGTCTAATCGAAAATTGGGTTCTATCCGACTTTATCAAGTTTACAACTATCTCAAATCGGCTACACCTCTCTAAACCTCATGTAATAGTAATTTTCTACACAGTTACGTTTTACCCTTTACCCTGTGTGCTTAGTAAACTACCTGTACGAAGTATAATATACGCGATCGAGTTTAGTCGGTAAAATAATTATTATGGTAAATAATTAGGTAAAATAACCTATTATCGGCGGTTTCCACTATTTTACTACACACAGAAATATCGGGCGCACACGACAATATTATATCGATACAAATAACTAGACCTTACCCTTCTAATCTTCTGACCGAACTTGTCGGGTACAAAAACTGCTTTAGGTATCTCTCTAATATATCTGAATATATTTATGGCCGTAATACGCGCCAAAGATAAAACTCTTAACACTTTATAAGTATTTTATAGAGCCTAGCGACTAGCAGATGTTTTTACACCGACGTCTAGATTGCGAAAGAACGAGTTTAGCTATTTTTCTCCTGACCGGAAGTGGTCGTGCCAGGGAGTTCGTTGTCGTAATTTCGCCGACCAAATTGTAAAATAGTCGTAGCCAAATTTATAGGTTACTTCTGTAACGTATTATTTCCCACTAGTGTAATAACATTAAATAGAAATAGATTTATGCTATAGTCATGGACTATCTATACATACAAAAATAGGAATACAAACGAATATAAATTCTTCTATAATTATATAAGGGTTTTAAAAAGAATTTACTCCAATTTAAGCAAAAGATGAAGAGGAAGCTGGGGACTTCGTCACATATCCTATAAAGGACGTCGCAGACAACCATAGCATTTGCTGTTCGTGATCTCTTGGCAAGTTTACTTTCAGTAGTTTGCCATTGATTCCTGAACGACCGGTACCCATACCATTTATTTAAAAAAAAACGCAAGGCGGTCTGCTGCCAAATCGCCAGCAGCTGTGTTTCGAACGCGGGTATGTGGGATTACGAAATGCGTCCGTAACCCCATCGCCACTGAGTGGGCATTTCACTATAAGGTCTTTAACTTCACTAATTCAATTATTGCTTTGTTTTAATGTCCGCTCCTTTGAACTCAAGCATAGCCCATACATGTGCTATTACTTTGTTATTACACTGGACTGATATTTTTTTTTTTTTGTGAGTAAGATTTCCCTGTTACCAATGTCCCTCGCAATAAGGCGTAATCACTCCGTTTTCAGAGGTACTTGCAATTTATGTCCCCAAGTCAAGGACGAGAAGTCAGTACTTCAGCCAAGCTGACCGGTGTAGAGGTTAAACCCACAACCTCCTCATCGGCACATCGAATGTTTAAGAACGCGAGCTTTTAGTTTAGTATATTTAATTGGCTGAAGACTCCAATCCAACATCCGTGGGATTACTGCTGTTAGGGGACTAAACGTTTGGTCATGACTGGGGAAGAAAATGCCGCTTGCGCAATCAGTCCACTCAAAACTCAGGCTTAGAATTTGCGTTTACATTTTACCAGCGTCCGATGTCTGCTTGGTTGTGAATCCTCTTTAAGACTGTTTTTGGGGGTAACTGTTCAAGTCAATTACAAAGAAATGTAGTTAGTGTAGAGAAAGTTTTCCTGATCCTCCCACAAAGTACTATATCCACGGGGATTGTGTTAAAAAGTTGTCCTTACCCTCTCCACATTCAGATACCAGCGGGATGTCAAAGACAAAAGTTGGTACTTCATATCATCGGCATTTGAGTTTGCAACAAGGTCATAATTCAGGACAACATAAAGACAACCAAGACGACCCAGTCCAAATGAATACCAGGAAATGTCGTGGTAAGTAAAAGGCTACCCGTGTGACATTTATCACAACACTTCATCGATTGATGATTTGTCTAGACAATTATAGAGCTGGCAGCACATACCAAATTCTCCTCAAGGTCTGTCAGATGGTCCTTTACTTACATTTGTCGCTTACGAAGTGGCTGAGATTAAGTCTAGGCTGGTATTGTTTTCTCCACGGGTTTTAGATATTTCATTATCTAGAGGCTACCAGTGTTCAGAGGGAGTGTTCGATCGATACATATCACTTGGTGTATCCGTGGTTGCAACTCGGGTGAGCTGAGGGCATAATATGTTTTCCTGAATCCCTTCTTTCTGAGACTGTTGTTACAATACCAATTCTATCTCAGTTTTTACTTTAACTTTCTCTTGCCTCGTGATCAGCTAGTGTGGGCGATCATTCTACACATCTTTCGATATATTATCATGTTTGGATGTGTTATCAATAAAACTGACAGTCAAGAATCTTCTACCAATGTGTATATATTACTCTGTTTCCTTAATCTCTCCAGTTAAATGACCTGGTGTATTTTTTCCTCATAATGTGGTTAAAATGCTGCCCGTGTTTCTGGTCTTAGTGATTAGTTATCATTGTGACCTAGCCTTTTTTCAAGACATTTATATTGCTCAGTTTTGCTGTTAATATATTTTCACCATTCTTCTATTTAAAAACATTTCTGAGCCTTCGCGGAAGTTTATTTGGCTTATTTACAAATTGTCCATAATTCACAGTCATGTGTTAAAATCCGTTCTATATAACATAATCGTGATCATAATGTGCCAAACCGATAAGCGTGGGAAGTCAATGTACACCATCTCATCAGATCACCCGAGTCCTTTGTCTGAAGACCTGTAAACTGCTGAATCACATTTTAGGCATCTGTACAGAAGGCAGTCTGTCATTGCTTCCCTTCCTAGCAGTGACCATACTGCTTGATAACAGCAGCCATTGTCTTTATAAAGAGTTCCTCACGTTAAATGTGTTTAGGTGTACCTGGGATCCCAGATCAATGAAAGATATTCCTCAGAAATAAAATGTCTACACGTCTTGAATGGCATTGGCCATTTGGTGCTAATCCATAATTGTATAGACCAATCGGTGTTCGATTGGTTTTTCAGCACAGTAAACCCCTTCTGCATACATTTGTTACTGATTCCTATAACTGCTATTTTCTGCCAATAAATTTTCTTTATTATTTTCAGATCTGTGTAACCAACGATCTATTGTTCCAGTAGTTTGGCTTTGGCCTAATCTCAGCCAGATCCGTATGTGCTTTGCTGAATGATGACCTGGCAACATCACATTATACCTGCTCGCAGATGTGAAGTTTCAATGCTGATCTTGCGCACCCCACTGGTTTCTGGGATGTGAGAGGAGATAGATACCTCTGCACCACCCCCGCGGAGAAAGTACTTCCGTACTGGGTAGGAAGAAAAGTCTCTACACCAGCTTCATTCCGATATATGCAAGTTCTTTTCGAACTCAGGCTAGTTTAACCCCAATGCACCAGTCTTAAGAGTTAAAACCCAGTCTTCCAGGTGGTTCACGAATAATCAGCCAACTATGGCAAACCAATTAAGTTTTGGTTTTCCAAGATTTCAAAAGACGTGTTCTCTTTCTCAAAGAAACTTACCCAACAGTCTAGACCAGTGGTTCTCAACCTTTTTTTGGCCCATGCCCCCCTTTACCATATGTTCAGAACGTCATTCCCCTCTCTCTCTTTCGAATTGCTTCCCTATAAATCCCTCCCCTCTCCCCCACCCTTATATGGTATACATAAAAATGGAAGCTAAATTTAATAACACATACTAGAACAAATCTAGACATCTACATAAAACGTCATTTACGGGTCTACTTACGTTATAAAACGAATTTCATTAGGGCGAGAAGTACAGTACAGTAAAATTTAGAGGGAAAAACAATATCAAGTAACTGGTTCTTGTATTAATGCGATCTTGAAATAATCTTACTTCCCACCCTGGAAACCCTAAAATTCCCCCATAGGTGGGAGGGGGGGGGGGGATTCCCCACCGGTTGAGAACCACTGATCTAGACGATGCTCTGTGTGTGTGTGTGTGTGTGTGTGTGTGTGTGTGTGTGTGCGTCGTGCGTGTGTGTGTGTTGTTGTTGTTGCTGTTCTTTTATTCAGCTAGATCCTGTGTATGGAAGAAAACATGTTTCAAAAATGTTTCTTCTTCTTTCGTTCACTTGAAATTTGTTTATACCTGCAATGTTGTCTCTTGTATGACTTTCAACTGTCTTTTTAGTTCACTCAGTGGTCCATATAGTTTATCTTCCACTGTTGTTTCTCTAGCTCAGATATTCTTCTGAAATATGTGACCTTTGCTTTAAGCCTTATAATTTTCCCTGAACGCTTTATTGTTTTCCCTTCAGTAAGGGTCCCTGAGTATCTTATCATTTGCTGATCCCTTTCATTGCAATGTCATCTAACGTACTGCCGAGGAACTTTCTTGTCATTATGTTCTGTAGTGGATGCTCAACTCCTGCAACATGTATTATTGGACCATCATCATTGTCTTCGACATTTGTGTCTGGTTTTTCGTGGCGATGGAGCTACAGACGCAGTTCGTGATCCCGCGTACCCACGTTTGAAACACAGCTGAGCGCGATTTAGCAGCAGACCGCGTTGCGTTGGTTTTTTACGAAATGGTATGGGTGTCTGTCGGTCAGAAAGCAATGGAAAAACTACTGAACGTAAGCGTGCCAAAAGATCACAACAGCAAACAATGCTGGTGTTGACTGCATTGTCATGTAAAGCATATGCAACTAACTTGGTGTAACGTTGGGCGGGGAGAGGAAGGTGTCTTTCTTACAATCTTACGTTTTTATCTTATCATTCCAAAAACTGGAATACAATCACTTAGACATTCAGTTTCTAATCTTGTTAGCTCTCCTACCATGCAACCTCTGAATCTTCTTCAAATCAATAAACAGCCAATTTCATTGCCAAAATGATTTCTCTAGCTTTTCCAAGCCCATAATCGCTGAGGAGCTTTTGACAGTTTACATCTGTCAAAAATCGTGTTAGAAGACAAGTGTCAAGATGAGTAATTCTGCCTCCAACAACCTGTTGAGAAACGATAATGATATCCCAACTTTTAATTTCCGCACCCAGATTGTGTTTGCATAGAACCCAAACAAACTTGAACCATCTAGCGGTTCAGTCTGGACGGAGTTGGTGATTAACTGTTATAATGAGAAAACAAATGTGAGAGCCAGAAGAAAAATAGAAAACTGGTCCAAGATTCTACACTCAATTTCAGCTTTTTTGTCAATGTCACGCGCCTTTATAGATAGCCAATGCCAGGATCTTTCCTTTCAGTTTTTTTTTTTTTTTTGGCGGGGGGGGGGGGGGGGGGGGGGAGAAGAGGATGGGGGTGGTCGGGAAACTTTGCTCGATTTTGGTCATTTGAGGTAGTCTCCGTGGCGAAGTGGTCAAGCCGTTTGACTCGGGCTCCGAAGGTTGTGGGTTCGATTCCGGACGGCGTCCTTCGGTTCACGAGTTAAATTTTTCGGAGACTTCTGTGGGTCGTCGCTAGAGCTACGGAGTTCGTGCTTGGTGCGACGCTTTCCGCGCTGCGGAAAGAGACCGAGCCATATGGGATAAAACCCGGTGCAATGAAGTCGACCTTGTCGACTTTTAAGCGACTTTTTATTTTTGTCATTTGAACATACGAGGGTAAGTTAATAAGTAAGTCGCAAATGGCTGTAGAAAAATAACTAAATATGATAACAATATGAAACCAGTTTATTTTTATAAATTTTCTTCTGTCAGTATTTTATTCTTCTATTCCATGTCTTTATGATAAAAGTAATATATGACTACTTATCATCATCTTTAGCATCACCACCACCATCGTCATTGTCATAATCAAAATCAAAACCACCACATGTATCATCATCATCATTGCTAATATCACAATGTATCTTACTATTACAGGTAGGTAATTGTAGTTCGTCGTCTATTGCGATCAACTCGATCTTACACCAGGTGTATTTATATTTGCTATTATGCCATTTTCCACGAATCTGATGATCGCGTGAGACGGCAAAACATGGCCGTCCAAACTTCTCGACATGGTACATTATGATGATGATTATACCATACAGACAAAATATCTAGGCATTCTTTGTCTTCATGTTGCAGGTTTCATATTGCGTTTTGTTCCCGTTGTCACTAAGTTTTCTATTGTGTCTTTCCTCATTCCATGTCCAACTATTCTTGACTGACGTCTAACTTCTATAAACAGTTTCCAGTTCTCATCTGATTTTTTGGGGGGACCGTCTAATCTTTTCCGTCAGTCCATTGTATACGATGCATTTTTTAATGACTGTGCAATGTTTGAAAATATTGCCGGTCCAAATTGTGTATTCACCCTCTGTAAAGTTAATGCAACATAATAGGTAAATACAAAACTTAGACCGGCAATATTTTCAAACACTGCAGAGTCATTAAAAATACGCCATATATTTATAGCGTGCCATGGTAGCGCAGTGGCTAGCACGCTTGTCTGTCGGTTTGGTAGTCATGTGTTCGAATCCCCAGTCTGGCGGACTTTTATAATGATCTGGGCTATAGGCTTGACCCTGCCTAAAATGGGTACCAGGAAACGTTTTGAGAAGTAAAGGCGGTGGACGTGATAATTAACAACTTTCCAATTGAATGCCGATTGGTCTATTAAAGTATAGGGCTAGCATATGTATGCCTCAAGGTATCTAAGATTCTTCTGTACTGTTTTTCAAACATTTTATCCTCTATACATGAAAATTTTTTTTTAAAGATGTAGAATACTGAGGTTCTAGAAAAACTGGGAATGAAAAGAGGGTTGATGAACGAAATAAAAAAGAGGCAAGTGAAATATTTTGGCCATGTTAAAAGACATAACTCTCATAAAAACCATAATGGAGGAAGATGTTGAGGGCAAGCGAGCAAGAGGTCGACAACGATACAAGGGGGAAGATAACATCAAGAGATGGACGAACATCATTCTGACTGAATGTACAGTCCAGTGTTATTATTTTTACGCTTTTCGCACCAAATTTAGTGCCTTTTCAAGTCATTTAGTGCCAAAATATTGCAGTTAGCGCGGTCGTGCGAATTTAGTGCTTCACAATTATTATTATTTTTTTTTTTGCAGGAGGGGGGGGGGGGGGAGGGGGAATTTTTGGGCTTTTTTGGGTGGGTAGAAATTACTTTAAAAATCATTTTGGGAACACTAAAAAACCGAATTTGAACTGAAGCGAGGGAGTAAAACAGTCTTAGTACATTACCGCGTGATATTCAAATAATTTAACTCCCTTTAATACGATTTAGTTGAAGTGAGTGGCTGCAACGCGCAGGCAATATGCAATGCACTAAAAGATTGTTTAATCAAGAATGGACTTGAGTTGCAAAGACTAGTTGCACTCGGCACCAACAATACATCTGTCATGACAGGTGTAAACAATGGAGTATATACAAAATTAAAATCCGAAGTTCCTCATCTGGTACTAATTAGGTGGGTATGTCATTCCCTTCAGCGGGCAGTGTCACAGGCTGCAGCTGCTTATCTGCCCAGGAACATAAGAGTTCATGATTAGAGAAATATATAACTGGTATTCTCACTCAAGTCTTCGTCAAGCAACGTACATGGAGCTTTTTGCTTTAATAAATGATGGACAACATCCGCTGAAGGTTGTTCAATTAAGTCAGACACGACGGATGTCCATTCAATCTGCCATTGTCAAAATACTGCAGCAGTGGATCGAGCTCAGAACTCATTCTGATATAGCAAGACTCAACGAGCGCTGTTATAAAGCAGAACTTCTAAATTCTATGTTTAGCGACATGAAAACTATGAGTATCTTATATTTCTCAAGCATTTTCTCGGAGAAGTTCAAAGTGTGAATAAGAAATTCGAAGCAGATATGCAGGATTCAACAAAACTACTCAGCGATCTTATCCAACTCACTGATTCTATCAGTTCAAAGATTGCTATTCCTGTATTCCTGGGGGGGGGGGGGGGGGGGGATAACAGAAAGTGATGCTGTTCAAGATTATTTAGATCCTAATCCCAATCTAGGTTATGAGTTTGAGAAAGAAATAGCAGGCTACCAGTTTCCTGATGAGAAAAAAATTCGTGGAAGGTGCATACAGTTTTTAATAGAGCTGTTGACACAGCTGCGTTTACGTTTGCCCGATAATGTTCGAGTGTTGCAGTCCATGTCATGTCTTAGTGGAAGTGAATGTCTACAGCCAATGAAGCCCTGCATATTGGATCTTGCTAAAATGTTTGTAGAAGATGCAGCTACTCTCACCTGCATCGATTTCCAGTCGAGAAAACTTCATCATATGCAGTGGACACAGACATCTGACACACTTGGACTGTGGGCAGAAACAGCCTCATACAGGGGTGCCACCGGTGAAAAGCCTTTCCAAGATCTTATAGATTTAGCTTTAACTGTGCTCATTTTACCTCATTATAATGCGGACGTGGAGCGTATTTTCAGTCAGATGGGAGTTATAAAATCAAAATTGCGGAACAGGCTGAGCATCAAGAGTTTGACAGCTGTTTTGACTATCAGATATGGAATGAAAAGATATGGCAAATGCTGTCATGATTATAAACTACCTAAGGATATTCTACGAAAAATCGGATCACAGGAGGCATATACACGTTTCTTTCAATCATCATCATCATCATCGCAGAAGCAAATACAGCAGGAAATAGCTACAGAAGCTGAAGAGGAGTTGTCTTACTGGGATTTGGCAGATCTGGAATAAATTTCATTCTAATATTCAGTGATAATAATAAATTATAATGTGCTACTTTATAACATTTTAAATGAATAGAGCCAGTGCTTGTTTTAGTGCTTTCCTCCAAAAAATATTATTGCAATTTAGTGCTTTTTTGGCTCGAGAGTAGTTCAGATTGGGATTTGGCGGATCTCAAATAAACTTCA
This sequence comes from Cepaea hortensis, assembly GCA_963921405.1. NCBI lineage: Eukaryota > Metazoa > Mollusca > Gastropoda > Stylommatophora > Helicidae > Cepaea > Cepaea hortensis. Next base: position 100,186,240 of record OY992880.1, on the reverse strand, counting down.
TTGTAATATGAAGTGATAATAATAAATTATAATGGGCTACCTTGTTACATTTGTAATAAAAACAGTTGGTACTTTTATTTTGGTGCTTTCCAAAAAATATTGGTGCTTTTTTGGGTCGACTTTAGTGCTTTTTCATCAAAAGGAGATGGCAACACTAATACAGTCAAGGCGAGAGACTGTTGGAGATCCATTGTAACCAACCTTCAGTGTGGAGACGGCAACTGGTTGATTGATAGATGTTTCACGTTACTTTGTAGTTCTCTAGTTATTTTTCTATAACTTTTTCCCTGTCTATGGTTCAATACATTGATTAAAGTGTTATATTATTGTTCTTAAGTGTCCCTACTGGGTGTAGGAATGGAGTATGTGGACAATTTTATACCTAAAACACATGAAGGAAACATTACTAACCAGGACCTAGATGCACGTGAAACATTGACAATAAGCAGACAGGCTGAGAAACGCCTACTGGCAATGGACAAGTAATGTATTTGAAACATGCATAGAACTTCACGGACTAACAGAATAACATTGAATGACACAGCCCTGCAAGAAAGAAATGGAAACCGTAAACTGACTACAGAAATTACACGTAAACAGACAAGATTTGTTTCGCGCGATATGAGGAGAAGCATCGGAGAACAATGCGACAACTGGAAATATCAATGGGAAGAGAAACAGAGGCAGACCAAGAGAAATTATGCTTGATGGATTCAGACGGTGGCATGGGGAATATCATCTCAGAGCTGATCCAGAACACCAAAAACAGAGATCTGCGGAGAGACATAACCGCCTACGCCAGCTAGCAGGGCACTTGATGACGAGGAGGAGGGGAGGTGGAGAAATAAACTTGAAAACTGGTGGCAACTGAAAAACTAACGCAAAAAGTGTAAGGGAAAGACATATAGATAAAAACATACATGGATGGCTTGGCCACGCGTCATAATCGGGTCAACAACACGGACCTGATTGAAGAATGATGATCGTGTCAGGCAGGGATGGATTAACCATTAAGCAAACAAGGCACGTGCCTAGGGCACCAAGCATTTGGGGGGCACCACAAGTCCTCAAGAAAAATGTGTATATTGTCCCGGTAGCGTAATTGCATGGCATAAGCAAATCGCAAATGTAATATTGAATCGCACATTATTTAACCATGGTCCCTGTCACAGCCTCACATTATACGGTAAACTAACATAAGTTAATATACACGGGAAAAGGGCTACAACTCCCGCCCAAGGGAAAGAAGTAAGACACTCGAAGGCCAGAGTAATCCAGAGCCTTCTCGAAGGACTGGTCAGTGAGTCCACTGTCCCGTGGACACTGATGTGGCCCGCCTATTGCGGGGTCCACGAGGAACTCGGATAGAGTTACCACCCGTGTCGGATTGCGACATGTGTGAACCGGCAGAGACAGACAGGACGTCGGCGAGGCAACAGGGCCTGCCTTAGAGGGACTTAGTAGTTCAGACCCATGTGTATTTAGGGTCATAGACATATGCTAGATAGTTTGCATAGAATGTTTGTTATAACCATGTATGATGTTAAACCACTGTGATAAGCAACTTATCAGTGCGGGCTTGATAAACCCACTGCGCCAATGCACTGTATACCTAAGTGTCAATAAATGTTGCTATATTATAGTTAACGGAGTTATTGTTGCCTGTTTTTTTTTCGGATCCCCTAGAGATCCAACACTGTAACAGGCTTTTTGTGGGCTAAGCTCCGGTTTTGGCACAAGCTTTACGTTCAGGCGGCTATTGATTGCCAAGTAAAAAATTAAGTAAATACTATCAAATTTATTACTGAACATATTCTTATAATTGTGCAGCTATCTAGTAATGAAATAGTATTAGTATTAGTCTCTCTGCAGATAAATATCCATTGATGTGAATACTATAAAATTTGACATGACTGTGACATTTACTTGACTGTTACTAATTTTTTTTTGATCCTACAAGCAGATTGTTCCGCGAGTTGTGGTGTATGTAACCTATCTTCCAACAGTGGCGAGAGAACGAGACAACATTCACAAGTTCAGGAAATATAAGATGAGTTTCATATCATGCCCATTGCAACCCTAAGCGGTACTTATCATCCTCCATCCATGTAACATTATTGTTTTGCATTGATTTGTATGTATATTCATAACCTTGTAACCAACAAAACTTTGCATTTGTATTTACACATGTAAACAGTAAGGGAGATAACTAGATTTTCTACTCCCCAACATTTTTCTAAGGGATTTAACTTTAAGAAAATTACCAACAAGTAAAAGACAAAATGTCTACATTAGAAAAATGTATTGAGTTAGGTATGAGATTAGGTTATAAAGAAGAGAAACTATCGGAATGGGCACAGAAAACACACGCAGAGAACATTGCCCGTGAAGAAAGAGCGCTAGAACGGGAAGAAAAACAAAAGCAAATTGAAGCAGAAGAAAAGAAAATGCAATTGCAGGCAGAAGAAAAGAAAATGCAATTGCAGGCAGAAGAAAAGAAAATGCAAGTGCAGGCTCAAGAGAATCAAATGGAGCTTGAGGCGGCGGCTAAACTAGCCCAATTGAATGCCGATACACAAATAAGACTAAAGCAGATGGAGATTGATTCCAACGTAGAAATATCTGTAAATAAACTGAGAAGCAAGGAGGAGGAACAAAAATATAATAAGTATAAAGGCCTAGTGAAAGCATTTTGCTCAGGAGACTCTATCAGTGCATACCTGGAAAATTTTGAATGTCTAATGTCTTACCATAAGGTGGAAAAATCAGATTGGTCATTTATTTTAATGAGAAACTTAGCTCTGGAACCCTTGAAAGTAATAGAGACAGTTCCACAGGATATGAGAAAGGATTATGATTACTTAAAGCAACAAATACTCCAACATTTCTCATTAGATACAGCAGGTTACCAACAACAGTTCGCAAAATTATCCCCACAACCTAACCAAACCTTCATTGACTACGTGTCCACAGTTCAGGATGTTTGCACAAAGTGGATTAACTCAGCTAAAACTAACAACAACCATGACAAACTGAAAGAACTCATTATTATTGACAAAATAGTTAGTACAATCCCAACACCTTTTGCTAAGTTTTTGAAACAAATGGACTGTAAAAGTATTCAAGATGTAGAGACAAAGGAGAACGCATTTTTCACAGCGAACAGAGATATTTTCCAATTAAACCTAAGTCAAAACGAAACAGCAGCAGTTGTAAACACTAGATACTCGAAACCAGCTGAAAGCAAGTTTAAACCACGCTCGAATGTCAGGAAGCCAGTTAAGTGCCAATATTGTAGTTTGACTCACGAAGAATACGCGATGTGCGATAAATCGCCCAACTATCCACATCATCTCAAAATGATCGTGGAGAAGCAAAAGAACAAGAGAAATGCGTATCAGAGAGCGGTCAAATGCTATTTTTGCAGCAGCTTTGGGCACTATTCTCGTTTTTGTGAAGGCCGAAAGATACTGAAACAAGCCAATGCTGCACTAGTTGAAACTTCATCAGACGAAGATATTGAACAACTGAATGAGTGTGACGATCAGAATGAAAGTTTGAGTGAGCTAGGGAATGCAGTGCAAATCATCGACACCATTACAGACAACAAATGTAACACCTGTAGAAAATTCCAACTTGACACAACATTGTTATGTGGCCACACGATCCCTATTTCTAATGAAATGGCCAACGCTGCCTTGTCATCCACAGGCAAGCTAAATTTCTCAACAGGGTTTGTAAACAACAAAAAGTGCACATTAATCCGCGATTCCGGCGCAACGCTATGTGGAATTAAGAAAACATTTGTCAACGACAAAGACTACACACACAAACACGTAACTTGTCGCACATTCGCAGGCACCATCGAACAATACCCCCTTGCTCTTGTCGAAATTCGCACACCTTTCATATCAGGACAAGTATTGTGCGCAGTGCTCGAAAATCCGGTCGCTGAAATTATACTTGGAAATCTGCCCAACATACGATCGTTCTCTGAAAAGGAAATCAGAGATTGGGAGAAGAAAAACAGTATCCAGAACCCAAACAGCGATTCTAAAGAGAAACACCACTCGTGCTTGTCTCAAACTGCCAAAAGCACAAGGGAGACAACCAATGAAGTAATTCAAAAAGAATTCACCGAGGTGCAGAATGCAGGGGCGGTCGAATCTGTCAGTGATACGACCAACTTAAAACCTCGAATTGAGGATGCCAGCGATCCACAAACCACCAAGCCTGTAGATGTGCAACAACACACACAACACACGAATGCAATAACACGACAGACAAATCACAAAACCCACACCGACCAACTGCAGGAGTCACTAGAAATTGTATCACCAAACACTAGCATCACTAATTTTGGAGAAGAACAGAAAGCAGATCCTACACTTTCACAATATTTTAGGTTAGTAGGACTTAAACCAAAATTGACTAAAAATGCGTCGTGGACATTTAGATTAAATAACAACGTTCTGACTAGATATTACACCAGAGATCAGACCACGATACAGCAAGTAGTTTTACCGCATTCACATCGTGAAAAGGTACTAAAGATAGCCCATGACTCACCTTTCGGAGGTCATATGGGTTACGAAAAGACTAGAGCCAGGGTCCTGACCCAATTTTATTGGCCTAAATTTTGCCAAGACATAAAAACCTATTGTAGATCATGTGATATATGTCAAAAACTGGTTAAAAAGGAGAAAAACCCTACGGCAGAAATCCAATCAACCACAACTGCCTCGAGGCCATTTCAAATCGTGGCAGTTGATCTAGTAGGCCCGTTAAACCACATCTCAAGCAAAGGGAATAGATATATTTTTACTCTTATTGATCTATGTATGAGATGGCCAGAAATGCTTCCATTAAAATCTGTCTCCTCTAAGGATGTGACGGACGTATTGTTAAATATATTCTCCCATTTTGGCTTCCCGGAGAAAATAATTTCAGATAGGGGAACTCAGTTCATATCGAATGCCACTCAATCGGTAACTAAGTTACTAGGCATAAAGCAATGTTTCACCAGTCCCTATCGACCAGCCGCGAATGGTATCTGCGAAAAGCTAAATGGGGACCTGAAACATATGCTATCCAAAGTGACAGCTGAAAATCCAGCCGATTGGGATATTCTTCTCCCAACGGTGCTGTTCGCATATAGAGAAGTCCCACAATCAAGCACAGGGTTCTCTCCTTTCGAATTGATATATGGAGCGAACCCAAGAGGACCTCTCACTATTTACAAAGATATCATATCACAACCTGTAAATATCCAACTACCAATTTCCACCTATGATTTAGTCACTGACACCAGAGACAAAATCATACGTTCCTGTATACTGGCCAGAACAACTTTACAGGAGAAAGGTTTTAGGTACAGGCAGTACGCCAACAAAGGTGCAAAAACAATTGTATTAAAACCAGATCAGGATATTTTACTAGTACTACCTGACAAGAGAGATTTACTATCAACCTCTTGGCAGGGACCATTTAAAATTGTGAGAAAAATTTCGGAAGTTGACTACGAAATTTCTTTGAATGGAAAGTTGAAAATATTCCATGTAAATATGTTAAAACCATACTATGCTAGAGAGGACAGTGACACGAGTAAGCAGACGCAGTTAACTGATGACAGAAACGAAATGACAAGTACCCAACTGAATGACACCCCGACAAACGAAGCATCGTTAACGACGCACTCTTACGACGACAAAGACGACGAAGACATATTTACATTACCGACAATATGGGATAATGACAACGACGACCAATTTGACGACACATTGACAACGATTAATCTCGACGACGACGACAAGGACATTGAGGACAATTTACAAACAGTAGCATCTGTAATAAATCAGACGGACGTAGACAATACTGAAATTCCAGTACCAATTATGAATGACGACGGCAGTATAAAGGACATACAAATCTCTGACACTTTGACGCAACAGCAGCGACAAGACATTTTGTCTCTCCTTAACGATTATAAATCTATCTTCTCTAACAAACCTGGACGGACTGACAAAATAACAAATACAATTGTGTTGACAGATCTGACACCGGTCAAATGTAGACCATATTCTATTCCTCTGCATTATAGAGCAAATTTAGACAAAGAAATTTTGGATTTAGAGAAAAATAGAATAATTCAGAAATCTATGTCCCAATATTCTTCACCGATTGTCCTTGTGAAAAAGAAGGACCAAACAATCCGTTTGTGCGTAGACTATAGAAGGGTAAATACAATAACCACTACAGATGCAGAGCCAATGAACAGCTGTGAAGACCTCATTTTGAATATGTCTCAATCATCCTTATTTTCGAAGGTTGATTTAGCGAAAGGTTATTGGCAAGTTCCACTACACCCTTCTTCCAGACATATAACAGCATTCGCAACACCTCTGGGGTTGTACGAATGGAGATATCTTCCATTTGGGCTCAAAAACGCTCCCGCCACCTTTGTCAGGTTAACTAGGTTGTTATTGCACGGCATCAAAGACGTGCAATCTTATATTGATGATATATGCATTCATTCTTCTAATATGACTTCTCACTTACTTACACTCCAACAAGTCTTTAACCAAATCTATCTTTTTGGACTTACTATCAAACCTTCCAAGGTTGAAATAGGCTATAAACAAATAGACTTCCTTGGTCATAGAATTTCTGAACGCAAACTGTTGACAGATGATAAAATTGTTTCTAAAATTCTCAATCTAGAAGTTCCAACTACGAAGAAACAAGTTAGAAGTTTATTAGGTCTTATAAACTATTATGCTAAGTTTATACCAAATTGGGCAGAACTTACATCAGTTTTTTCCAATATGTTGACAAAAGATCATCCAGAAAAATTTTGTAAAAGTACCCGCTTAGAGGATGCAATATGCAGATTGAAATGCATTTTTTCTAATCCACCAGTATTACGATTACCAAACATAGATTTACCCTTTATTTTGACCACAGATTCGAGTGCTATCGCAATTGGTGGATGTTTAATGCAAGAAGTGAAAGGAGTGAGACACCCAATTCTCTACGTGAGCCGTAAGCTGAAGAAAGCAGAGACCCATTATTCAACGGTGGAATTGGAGGCATTAAGTCTATTATTTTGTATGCTCAGATTATCTAAGTTCCTCTTAGGTTCCCACTTCGTTGTACTCACCGATAACTCGCCATTGTTGGTGCTGAAGCAAGGTGTCCCGAAAAACCATCGTTTACAAAGATGGTGTCTTCTTCTTCAAGATTTCGACTTCGAAATCCGACATATCAGAGGCACTGACAACATTATTGCTGATATTTTATCACGGCAAACGAATGCACCATCAGACTAACAGTAGTTACATTAACAATTCGCCATACAACTAGCTGTGATAATTTTATTCTGTGGCATAGAACAGTGTACCTCTACACCTGCTAGAGTACTTTCATTTAGAAGAAATATCACCCAAGTGAATAGGTTACGTATAACACCTACGAACATGACACTTTAAGAACCCTATACTTCCAATCACCAAAAGCTCTATAAACATTCCGAGCGAGACATTATGTGTGAAATGAATTCTACCAGTGAACTGACATTGATCATGAAAGCATTAAGAACACTTCATACTCGACATTGAGAACATTCCATACTTGCTGTTGCTAAGTGACTTTGCAAACAGCCAAAAGAGAACTACGACGATTACAACACTCAAGAAACAGCCATACTAACTGTTAACATTCATGGCACGACACGCTGACAACAGGAGGACAACGCGCACATCATCGTTGGATTTAGTGACTTAGTTAATTAATTAGTTTAGTATTGGATATGTATTATATTTGTATTGAAGTATGTATATAAAATATGTCAACCTGTAATTTGTACATTTTCTACCATAATATTACATGTATTTCCACTCATAGGCGAAAGATTCTTCCTATGCAATTTTCTCTATGTAATTTATAAACCATTTTTGAGTCATCGTACAAAAAATTACGTAGTATTTTAAAGGGAACATATCGCCTATTCCATTTTTTCTAAGGGCAATAACACTTACCTCAACTTTACTTATATATTTTAACGAAATACTATTTTGAATGAAAGATGTGTGAATGACAGGTGAATGAATTAAATGAGAGCGATATACTGAGCGGACAAATTGTACGCAAAACGTATTTATTTTAATTTGTCTGCGTCTTTCATGTAAAGTGTATCACTTGTCTAAATTGTTAATGCATGTTTAGTATTTAGGATACTACATCTAAGCACCACTGCTTGGAATGCCTGATCATGCATTACACACATTGGGGTAATTCATGATTAAGGATATCCCAACTCGTGACGCTTGGAGATAAGCCACACATGCAACACACACTTTACATCAAACTCAAAACTTAACACTATCAATTAAAATACAGTCACTTTATTAGAAGCAACTACTTAGTCCACACACTAACAAGCCAACAGGGACACGTGTAGTCAGATGGGATAAAATAACAGCGTAACTACATATTCAGCATTATACAACATACGAGAGTAAAAGTGTATTGAAATGCACACACAGAACAAGATTTGCAGGTGTACTTAATTAGCCAAGACTTGTCTCTTGTTAATCCTCTCTAACACAGAGGTTAATTATCTTGGTATCAGTGGGATACTTTGAGAAGGACGGGTTGTAGAAACAACTAGGAAACGTCACGTAACTTTGGTCAGATAAGCATTTTTAAGGACACAGGAGAGAGAGACCTCTTCAGCAAATCAGAGAAGTGGTGTATGGGAGAATACATGAGTGTTGATGCCAGTGTGTAGGTTACCAAGTTACTGTCCACCAAACTACAAACACCGATTTAATGTGATTCTGCGACAGAATTAGTACAGAACTAATTACCTTATAACAACCCATCAAATCAGGGGAGAGGGGGGAATCCTGTCACAGCCTCACATTATACGGTAAACTAACATAAGTTAATATACACGGGAAAAGGGCTACAACTCCCGCCCAAGGGAAAGAAGTAAGACACTCGAAGGCCAGAGTAATCCAGAGCCTTCTCGAAGGACTGGTCAGTGAGTCCACTGTCCCGTGGACACTGATGTGGCCCGCCTATTGCGGGGTCCACGAGGAACTCGGATAGAGTTACCACCCGTGTCGGATTGCGACACGTGTGAACCGGCAGAGACAGACAGGACGTCGGCGAGGCAACAGGGCCTGCCTTAGAGGGACTTAGTAGTTCAGACCCATGTGTATTTAGGGTCATAGACATATGCTAGATAGTTTGCATAGAATGTTTGTTATAACCATGTATGATGTTAAACCACTGTGATAAGCAACTTATCAGTGCGGGCTTGTTAAACCCACTGCGCCAATGCACTGTATACCTAAGTGTCAATAAATGTTGCTATATTATAGTTAACGGAGTTATTGTTGCCTGTTTGAACCCGTTTTCGGATCCCCTGGAGATCCAACACTGTAACAGGCTTACAACCCGGAGGTAAAATAACCCCCACCCAGTTGTTGTTTTTTTTTGCTATTTTTTGTTATTTTTCTTCAAGGTTTTTTTTGTGTGCTATTTTTTTACTTTTCTGGGATATGTTTGTGCTACGTAACGCACTAATGCGTAGCGACAAATTCACTTCCGTTTTGGTCTGCTAGTGAAAACAATTGTGAATAGTGCTAATTTGTCGACGTGTCATTGAATGACTGTACATTCACAGCTAATATGTCTGAGTGCTACAAGGGTATGCAGAAAAAAATTCTAGAAGAAAATGAGTTTGCTATATACATACCCTGTGCTGCCCATTCACTAAATCTGGTAGGCAGAAGTGCCGCTTACTCTTGTTTAGAGGCAGTAAACTGATCTATACTTTTTTCTCAGCTTAAACCAAAAGATGGAAGATTCTGAAAGGATGCCTTGTGAATGAAAAGCTGGTAAAGTCCCTTTCCGATACTAAATGGGAAGCACATGCTGTTGCAACTGAAGCCATTCTAATGTCTCATCCTCAGATTATAGAAGTGTTAGAATGTTTACAAAAAGACCTGTCACAGAAGGGGGACACCAGAAGAGAAGCAGAAAACATTGCAAAGAAGTTGCAAGAATTAGAATTTGCTTTCATGCTTGTCTTTTGGGAAGAAGTGTTACAACATTTTCACAGGGTCAGTCAAGCTCTACAAAATGAGCACGTGAACTTGAAAACGCTTGCATGAATCTAGGAATGAATTTGAAAGATTTGAAGAAGCTGCAAAATAAATAACACCAGGTGTGGATTATAAGTCAACTTTGACCCGTAATCGTAAACGAAAGACAGTGGTCATTGATGGTGATGCCCCTGAGGTATCTCAGAATGCCAGAGACAAATTTCGTATATCTGCTTTCTACACCATTGTTGACAAACTTGAGACAGAGATGAGTAGACGAGGACAGGTATATAATGATCTAGCAGTTCGATTTTCTTGTTTGTCGATGTACCACAAACATCTCAGTGTTGTGAAGGACTAATAAATGCTTATCCTGAAGATCTGAACAATAATTTATATACTGAACTACAACAGTTCCACTCATATATTCGCCACAAGTTTCGTGCATCAAAATCTGACAACAACACGTTTAGTCATGCAGAACTCTACAAAGTAATAGTTAGAGACAACATCGAGTGTGCTTTTCCAAATGTAGAAATCGCCTTGCTCATATTTTTAACATTAATGGTTACGAACTGTTCAACTGAGCGCTTTTTTTCTCAGTTGAAACGTACAAAAAATCCAAGTAGATCGACAATGAAACAAGAAAGGCTTGATTCCTTATCTTTGCTGATGATTGAGGCAGACTTGTTGCGCAAAATTAACTTTGATGATGTACTCAAAAACTTTGCCAGACGTAAATCTAGAAAAAAGAACTTTAAAATGTAAATTTGTGCTCTCTCTGACTTTCTTATCTATCAAAAAAGTTACAGCATTTTTGTCTACTATTATTACAAAATTAATTAACTATTAATTTTAATACAGAAATACCTTATTGTAGGTTTTATTTGAGTGATAGTAGTACAAACATATGTGTTTACATTTCACAACTGTTTTTCTTTGTTAGTTTTTTGCATAATATTGAACATACCAGCAGTCAGTGGAGGATCGGGGGCCCGGGGCAGTAGGGGGCACCCATGTGGGTTTGTGCCTAGGGCACCAAGATGGCTTAATCCGGCCCTGGTGTCAGGTGGCAAACGGTGATCGCCCACGCCTAACTACTTCGTACATAATAATGTCTGGGAAATTGCCAATTCTAAGGACACTACTTTCTGAACTTAGCAGTCAGCATAAGGTCACCGTGCAGTGGATACCATCCCATTGTGGAGTCCCCGGAAACGACAGAGCTGATCGATTGGCTACGGAAGTAGGAAAAGAAGAACAACCTGATGTGCCCATTACACACCACCAAAAGAAAAGAATGATCAAATCAGTCAGAAGGCCACAAAACCCTACCTACTCAAGACGACTACCACGTTATGGACAGACCAGAACAGGTCATTCTTCTGCGCATCCGAACAGGACACAATAGATCACGCAACTACATGTATACAAAATTCAAGATTGGTGACTCAGCCATGTGCACATGTGGTTTGGCGTCGCAGACAGCAGAGCACATACTCCAGGACTGCCCGAACTACAACATATCCTGGCGAACCTTCTGGCCTAGAGAGACAACAGTGGAAGATAAACTCTATGGACCGCTGAGTGAACTAAAAAAGATTGTTAGATTCATACAAGAGACAACATTGCAGTTATAGACATATTTCAGGCGAACGAAAGAAGAAGAAAGCAATAGCAAACCACTGAACGTAAACTTGCCAAGACAACAACAACAGCAGCAGCAGTAAAATGGTGTTGACATATGATATGCAAAAGACATTATCAACCGAGTGTCCTCCACCTCAAGTGTATTTTCAAAGAACATTATAGTAATATAAGGACGCGTGTGTCTACGTAAGAACCACCTTGAGAGACAGAAAGTTCCAGTGAGTGATGTGAGTGAATATCAACGATCGTCAGTAGCTGTACCCAGAAAGTGAGTTCTGGCTTCAACCGTATATGACGACATTCGCCGTATATAAGTATATTAGTGTACTACACCAGGCAGTGAGTGAGAGAGAGAGAGAGAGAGAGAGAGCGCGCGAGAGAAAGAGAGAGAGAGAGAGAGAGAGAGAGAGAGAGAGAGAGAGAGAGAGCGAGAGAGAGAAAGAGAAAGTTAGAGGGGGAGAGAGAGAGCGCGAGAGACAAAAAGAGAGAGAGAGAGAGAGAGAGAGAGAGAGAGAGAGAGAGAGAGAGAGAGAGAGAGAGAGAGAGAGAGAGAGAGAGAGAGAAATGAAGTGCGTCTAAAGCACGCCTTGAGATGGAGTGCATATTGTTTCGCTAAAAATCGGTCCATAGTGGCCAGTGCACTGAATATTTCATAACATTAAGTTAACCAAGCCGTCTCCCTGGTGTAGGAGTTACACGACATTCTTAATAATCCCGTATACTCTCGTGAGTAACGTGCTGTGCGCGAGAATGGGAAACGGTCCTCTCCGCGTAGGTAACTTACGGGGTATGTGAGCCGGTCGCTCAGAAAGCACTGGCAAACTACTGAGCGTAATCTTACCAAGATATCAACAATAAGCTGAAAGATGCTGATGTTGACAGCGATGTCCTGTAAAGAATATGCGAAAAAAAAAAAAAAAAGTTAACCAAAGTGACTGAGCTGGCTATGTAAGTTTGCAAGGTGTGTAACCTTCAGAAATAAACGCTATGTCAACTTCCGTCGTGAGTTTGATTTGGTCCATTCGTCTCAGTGTCTCGTGGTAAATCAGAGCCACGTTGTTGTTGTCCGTAGTCTCATCACTCAAGTTAGTTAGTTAGTTAGTTAATCGACAGATCAGATTCATTGCATATCGAACCATTCAGTCCATAAGTGCTCGGATCCCCTCCTCAGCAAATCCCGCAGCGTGTAGCGGCTAACGACACCAGTTCTGTGTTGGTTTATCAATCTTCTTTGGCTTCCTGCGTAGTGTTCTTGTTTGGCCACACCTCTTTTAATTTGCTGCTCTCGCAGTCTGGCCATTGTTGTAGATTCACAGTCATCACTTGGTTCTCGCAAAAGTCTTACTTCTCGTAGAGCATTCAGAATGTCGGCCTGGTCCATGGCGCGTCCGCCCTCCACAGTAGCCTCACCTGCGAGCTTGTCAGCCCGCTCATTTCCTTGTACCCCCGCATGCCCTGGCACGAAGATGAAACTAATCTTTGCCAGTCGAGACCGCTCCAGAGGCACTCATTTCACTCAAGTTATAATCCCCTAGATCAGTACGGGACTCCTCTTGACATAGACTTTCTAGATGTAGATTAGCAGATGTGATTTGTAGAATAACTGGAAACGACTAAGTCGTGTTTGGTGTGTCGTTGTTTGTCCATCAAGAATGATGATGACCATTCATTTCATCCAGTGGGGTTGAAAGTATGGAGCCGTGAGTTCAAAGATGGCTGATAAGGCCTATTTTGGCTCGAAATGTTCTTTGACAATGTGGGCAAAGAATGCTTGACGTTCCAGGAGGAGGATCTCCTGCAGTGGTTTTTCTGTCCAGCCTTTTCTTCACAGCTCTTGCAGTAGTGTTTACTTTAATCTAGATATCTTACATTTCAAGATGTAGATTAGCAGATGTGACCTGTAAAAATACTAGAATATACTACTTAAAATACTTGACTATTTATTTAACTGATTCAGTGCAGAAGGATAATATATCGCTAAATTTGACCTCCCATTTCAACAGAAGGGCGTTATATCGCCACTACCATCATCGTGTTGTTTTATTTCGTAGTATTTTGTGCAATTTCAATGTTCAGTGAAGAGAAACTTACATTATACTTGTTCCTTTGTTTGTGTGCCATGTTTGGTTCAAACCCACTTTTTGTTTGGCACTGAATTAGTTAATCTAGATCAGGGGTGGCCAACCTTTTAAGCAGGCGGGCCAAATTTCAGAAATAATATATCCTGCCGGGCCACGCACCTAATTTTTTTTTGTTAAATTGAAGCAAACAAGCAAGTGTGCTATAGCTTCGACCGCATCGTTGTTCCCACTCCGCGGGCCACAACATGACTACCGGCGGGTCGCGGGCCTCGTGTTGGACACCCCTGATCTAGATATTTCACCAAATTCCAACACATGGATTGACTTGCAGAAATGCTTGAATATATATTACAAGTCATATTCTAGATACTTCCCCATAGTTCATCACGTAGATTAGAAGATGTAGCGTATAGAACTATTGGAATAGTTCTACAATTCATATAATAATAGATGCCTAGGAAAGGAAGAGTTAACTGCCGCCATTTGAAAGACGTAGAATGTCGGGGGTGTGTATTCCAACAATTCATATATTTTACTTATTCCAGATATTGTACCATATTTCAATGTGTAGATTAGTAGATGTAACTTGAAGAAATACGTAATAGATTACGAGTTATATATTGTATTTAATTTAGATTTACTGCAGCCACTTTAAATGCAGTTTGGTACATTTGGATCGATTTATGAGCCACCTTAACAAGCACACTGTATAGTGAAAATCAAAGTTATATCTACCTTAGTCAGACAAGTGTTATAATAATAGATGCCTAGGAAAGAAATAGTTAACTGCCGCCATTTGAAAGATGTAGAATGTCGGGGGGGGGGGGGGGGGGGGGGGGATGCAGAAATA
>OY992880.1:100052869-100171347 GCA_963921405.1 Cepaea hortensis | reverse complement strand
TAATTTGCCCTGAAAAATTATCTGTAATTGACTAATTACACTGATGGAGGTGGCTGAAATTGAATGAAAGATACAAAAACGGTGTGCAAACAATAAAACCTAGAGTATTTACCAGACGGATTAGGAAGTTAAAATTGTTTGTTTCTACTATCTTGGAAGTTGTGTATTGAGGGGAAGTAGAAAAAAAGGGGGAAGAAGAGTTGAAATAAAGAGAAGCAAATTGGGCAAGAGGAGGTGAAAGAAGAGAGAGTGAGGTGGGGATGAAGAAGAAGAAGTAGAAGCAGCAGTAAAGAGAACGGCGATAGCAGCAGCAACAACAGAAGAGGAAGAAGGCAGTAGTAGTAGTAGTCGCAGCAGATATAATCTACTGCATATAGTACCTTGCGGTGTAGGACAGGCGGGTCTTTATCCTGAGGAATTAAGGCTGCCTGGCTAGTGCAGTCGCTGCGATATGTGCAGGTTAGGATTTTCTTCCTCTCTCTCCCATCCCCCCCCCCCCCCCCCCCCCCCACTTAAAAAATCCACAACCTTACCAAGGATTCAAATACAGGTTTCTCGAAGGATAACCTGGCATTCTAGCCATTCGAACAGCCGCTCCCTAGTAGTAGCAGCAACAGTAGTAGATGGTGACGAAGATGAAGTGATAGTAGTAGCGGACGAACATTCACCACGTGAATGAATGGACCTGTTCAGTCGCATTCGTTACCGCCTAGGGTTGTGGTTATTATGCCATTTTTGAAGTACACTGTAACAATCTGTTCTGTCAAGATGCAAGGGGACAGTAGTAGTAGTAGTAGTAGTAGTAGTAGTAGTAGTAACAGAGACAGTAGTATATGTTGACGAAGACGAAGTGATAGTAATACCAGTAGTAGTAGTGGTAGTAGTTGTAGTAGCATCCAAGTGGTCAAACATTTACCACCCGAACTGATCTGTTCTGTCCCATTTGCTAACACCATGGGTTGTGGTTATCATGCCTTTTTTAAGGACCCTTTTTGAATTGTATTTTTAGGACAATATTGTTCTTGGTTTTAAAAGAATAACCCCTGAAACAAGTAAAGAGCTTCAAGCAGTTAGGAAGTATAATATGAAATGGCAAATCAGAAGACGAGATCAAAAACAGATGCAATAAGGCAAACCAACTCATTGGACAAATGGTACCAATACTAAAGAACAAACATGTATCAGTAGATACTAAAATTGCACATTACTACACAATATTCCTACCAACTCCATGCTACCTAAAGCCAAACCTAAAGAATGACAGTAAAAGAGAAAAGACACATTACAACAGCAGAAATGAGATTCCAGAGAAAGAGACAAGGGAGAAAATCACAAATTAAGAAATCAGGACTAAAGTGGGGGTTATAGCAGCGCTAGATTTAATTAGAAAACAGCAAGTTAAATGGTTTGGCCACATAACATGGCTACCAAATAACAGTATACCACAACAAGCAATGATGTACAGACCAAATGAAACCAGAAGAAGAGGCTGACCATGTAAATGATGGACAAAGTTCATGGGAATCTCGATATATGAAGCACATAAACGGGCACTCTCCTGCTGTTTATGCTTCACCTCGACACCATAAGGTACAAGAGGAATATGATGAGACTTTTCTTGATTTGTCACAATTACAGTGAAACATAAATGGCACGTCCAATCTCCTGTTCATAATACAGAGAGAAAGGTACATGTACCCCCAACCACACATATTTTTGTAAGTAACTAAAGTAAAGACAACTTTTACATGCATTAAGGCACATTATGCATATGCTAGCCCATATTTGTATAGCCTAACTGGCACTATGGATGAAATGGCCAGTATCACACAAGCTGTTTCACTTCCCAAGATATTTATAGGTACCCATTTTAGGCTGGATCAAATTGAGAGTCAAATTTAATGTTTAAAACTTGCCAGGATTCGGTTTCAAACCTATGACCACCGGGTTGGCAGGTGGGCATCTAACCTAAGCTATAGAGGCTTGCACACACATCTTAGGTGATTACAAAAGGTTAGTGACTGCACCATTATGTATGCAAAGGAAAATGTTGACTTGTTCAGTCACAATATCAACAAACTGTAGCCCCGTTTTGGGAAAATATTGTTAGAAATATTTTAGCTTGGGTTAAAATGCTTACAAGAATAACACGTGATGATGATGATTAATCACTAAGCATGGCATCATGGCTTGCTGCTGTTGTCTAATGAAAACAACATAAGCTGCGAAAAATGTCGCTGTGCGTGAGGCAGGGAGAAAGGAGAAACAGAGATAAAGCGACTGACAGAGACAGAGAGTAAGAGACAGATAACATACAGGCAGGCAGGTAAACAGGCAGAGACAGAGAGAAAGAGACAGACAGACAAACTGTAAGACATTCTATGTCTAATTCGTAACGCCTGCACGGTTTCCACAAGACACCATTTCACACAGTCACCAACTGTAAAAGCTTATTATAACAAGAAACATGAAGCAAAGAATATTTGCTAAGAAAAACAAAACAACAAAACAAAATAACAATGATCTCAATAATTTGTTTTCAATTATGAGGCAGGACTGAAACAATAAGTAGCTATTACAATCAGAAACAATACCAACAGTTGACTGAATACAGATATTACACAATCTTCATACTGGTTCTACTCTCTACCTACAATGTCTGTGTTAGTATTAAGATATTACACATCTTCATATTGGTTCTACTCTGTACTGACAATGATTGTGTTTGTATTAAGATATTACACAATCTTCATACTGGTTCTACTCACTACCTACAATATCTGTGTTAGTATTAAGATATTACACATCTTCATATTGGTTCTACTCTGTACTGACAATGATTGTGTTTGCATTAAGATATTATACATCTTCATACTGGTTCTACTCACTACCTACAATATCTGTGTTAGTATTAAGATATTACACAATCTTCATACTGGTTCTACTCTCTACCTACAATGTCTGTGTTAGTATTAAGATATTACACATCTTCATATTGGTTCTACTCTTACTGACAATGATTGTGTTTGTATTAAGATATTATACATCTTCATACTGGTTCTACTCACTACCTACAATATCTGTGTTAGTATTAAGATATTACACATCTTCATATTGGTTCTACTCTGTACCTACAATGTCTGTGTTAGTATTCAGATATTAGTTAGTTGCATGCCCTTTACAAGATTTTGCAATCAACACCAGCATTTTTGTACTGTTTGTGATTTTTTTTTATCCAATTGTACGTTCAGTAGTTTGCCAATGCTTTTCTGAATGACTGACACTCATACCACTGTGAAAATCAATGCAGGAAGTCTCTTCCCAAACGCATACTGCTATTTCGAACTTGGTATGCAGAAATGTAAAACTGCATTCCACTGTCTCTAAGCTATAGATAGCAGCAATTAAGATAAGACATATATTAATTTTATAAATGCACAATAATGTTAAATGAAACGTCCATGGCTCAGAACAGTAATGGTAGTGGCTACTTGGAGAAGAGGCAGCCAGGGATTTATCAACACAACAGTGGGCACAAAACATTAACAAATTCAGTGCCAAACAAACAGTAGGTTTGTACTTAACAAAAATGATGGGAAATGGGAAGTAGGGGTGTGTCACAGTTATGATTCAAAAGTTGTTAATATGGTAGCCGACATGTTGTGTTATATATCACATTAAAGGGGGTTGCATAAGGAAAACTAATGTATATAATCCCATGGTAGATATGGGAAATCGCTTGAGAAAGAATCAGTTTAGTTCAGTTTAGTCGACGGATCAACATCACGGCACACGGGTGTAACCCATAAGAGCTCCGTTCTACTCCTAACTCAAGCCTGAGTCCGGAGAATCTCAGCTCAGTGTACGAACTCTGTAACAGCAGCGAAGATCCTGAAATAATTTGGGTAGATTTTTAACTCAAAATTTTGTCCGGGCAGCGCCGTTAGGCTACTCTTTTTCGATTTCCAACTGCCAAGGGATTTTTTTTTATGTGCGCAACAATACACAAGGGCATCCAATCTCACTACCCAGAGACCAGGGGAAATTTTGTTACTAGAAGTCCACGTGAAAAACTCCCAGCCCTCACCAGGGCTTGAACCCGGGATCTCCAACACTGAGACGGATACCATACCTCGAGACCACTCAGCTCCCTTAAGAAAGAACCACCCCATGGCACTTAATCAGTTAGACACCCTGGGCATACAAACACATGTGGCAGGGGAGCTGGTGAGGGAACCAGAACCTGTCTTGCAGGTTGTGAGGAGAGTGATGCTCTACAAAGGACTTTCTGCACGGTGGCGCCCATGCAGGTGGTATAACTGATTCTCTTATAATACAAATACACAGACCAGTGTTGTAATTAACAAAGGGGCAACAAACAAAAATAACAAATGTGAGAGGGACAATGTATGAAAAAGAATCTATCCGAATATGCAATAAGTCAAATATTAGGGAAAATGCAAATCTAAAATTGTAATTGTATACTTAAATATAGAGTGTATTTTTAATGGCTGTGCAGTGTTTGAAAATAGTGCTGGTCCAAGTTTTGTATTCACCCTCAGTAAAGTTCATGCAACATAACTGGTAAATATAAAACTTGGACCGGCAATATTTTCAAACACTGCAGTCATTAAAAATACACCCAATCTGCTATATAGAGTACAATAAAGGACCCTTTTACACATCTTGAGGCTTAGGATATATGGTGCTAGCCCTAAATATATATATATATATATATATATATATATATATATATATATATATATATATATATATATATATATATATATACATACATACATACAAATTAACACATAATACCTTTACAACCCAGGACATTTTCTGCTGTTCATGTTAGGTTGTGTTGAAGGTCAATTTTCAAACAATCTAATGGGGATTCAAACACATATCCATCAGGCAAGCATGCGCTGTTATTAACTCTACATTTTGTTTGTCTTTTTAGCACCATTATGTTATTATTAACTCTAATTTTCCTTGTTTCTTTGTCACCATTATGTCATTAACTCTACCCTTCTGTGTCCACCATTATGTTGTTATTAACGCTACATTTTCTTGTTTCTTTGCCACCATTATGTCATTAACTCTACCTTTCTGTCTGTGTCCACCACTATGCTGTTATTAACTCTACTTTTCCTTGTTTCTTTTCCCCCATTATGTCATTAACTCTACCTTTCTGTCTTTGTGTCCACCATTATGTTGTTATTAACTCTAATTTGACATCAGTCAGAAGGCGTGAAACCAGACAGCAGAGAGGAGACCAAAGGAATCAACCAACACAGACCTGGTGTCATCAACTGCTACATGCTGAGGGAAACACTGAGGAAAAGATTTGAGCACTTATGGACTGAATAGTTTCATGTGCAGTGAGAATACTCTCAAAACTAACAATTCTACCTTTCTTTACCTCTGTGTCCAGTGTTTTGTTGTTATTAAATCTACATTACTTTACCTGTGCTCAATATTATGTTATTAACTCTACCTTTCTTTACCTATGTGTCCTGCATTATGTTGTTATTAACTCTACCCTACTTTGTCCCTTTGCTCACCATTTCATTCAACAATTTCAACTGAGCTGGAATACATACTATAAACTGACCATCCTAAGCAGTTTAGATATGTTGTTGTCAGGAAGATCTATTCTATATCTCACCTACTGTATACTTTTTGTTTATCTTAGAGCCAGTAGTGTATACAAATGAGTTTGTTAAATTTGTCATCTTGTATGCTTTTGTTTATCTTAGAGCCAGAATTGTATAAAAGTGAGTTTGTTGGAGTGGCTGGCCGAGCAGCTAGAATGCTGGATTCTCCTTCGGGAGACCCGGGTTTGAATCCTCGGTAAGGTGTGGATTTTTTTTTTTTCTGTCTGGGGGAAAAAAAAGAAAAACCCTAACCTGCACAGTTTGCGGCGACTGCTCTTGCCATGCGGCTTTAATTCTTCAGGTTCAAAACCCCCCTGCCATACACCACAAGGTTCTATATTGGCAGTAAATAATTTTCTTTGACAAGTAAATTTGACAGCTTCTTGTATGCTTTTGTTTATCTTAGAGCCTGAATTGTATAACAGTGAGTTTGTTAAATTTGTCAGCTTCTTAAGAAAGAGTGGGGGACCACACATACAATTCTTAATGCTATTAGCACTGCCAAACATTTCTGCTGTGAAAACACAAGTACTGCTAGTTATACTGTAGTTCTTTGTTATTTTCCACTGTGGAATATACAATCCTACTCCTAACTTATGCTCTACTCTCTTGAACCAATCTGCTGTTACAATGCAATTTCACACTGAACTGGTTAAGCAAATAAATAGGTGTATGTACAGCATTCTGTACAAATGGTTTCATTAAATATTATCACAAACTGTGAATCATCACATGAATGTAAAATACATAGGTAAAATACTGATATATATTTCTGTTTGAAAAAGCACCTAGTGGGGCAATGAAAAGAATATATATATAACTTACACGGCTGTTCCAGTGAACTAACAATTACTCAGCTACTCAGCTTAGGCAAAACATACAGCTATTATGGTGAAAAACTCATGCAAGAGGGAGAAGTGATAGTTTGGTGGCTAGATCTAGCCTGACAACCCAGTAATCATGGGATCAAACCCACATAAATGCAAAATTTAAGAAAATATTTACCTAGTCTCACAGATGGATCCAGCCTAGAATGAGTACTTTCTGGGGAGGTACATATGGCCAGAGTGATATTGAACACATCACCCACCGAGTGTCAGCTGGTCTATAGACATATTGGTCTAGCACCATATTCCCAATGCAAATTAAGGTGTGGCAAAGAGTATTCTTATGAACTCATGCAAGCATACACACCCACCTGAGAACAAAATGCAGGTCTCCTGGATCACTAGAAGGCAGGTTAGGTGTATCCCTTATACAAGGAGAAGGCACCTCTTTTCTTTTGCTAGCTTTCAAAACACACTTGGGCCAGGTGGAGTACCTGTTTATCCAACAAACTAAGGGAATGTGAAACCATGGTTATCTGACCTTGAGAGAAGCAGACCATTAGATGGTTGTGGGCTCAAGTTCATGACAGTATCAAGAAGATCTCTTTACAGAGAGAACAGTTATGGTCACCGCCAAGAATGAAAGCAATGGCAGATTAGATTTTTTACTGATGCCTAGTAAATCAAGTCTGAACACAATAATTCATTCAATTTGAATAAATCAAAGGAAATTCCAGAACTGCCTGGTCCTGTAGGGAGCAGAGTTTTCTATAGGTGCTACCAGACAGTCATACAGCCACTGTAGGCAAAACAAACCTTTATGCATTTGCTATTGGAAATGGAATGTAATAATGCTCATGTAAATAATAAGTCGAAATGTATAGTTTGAACTAAAAATAATGATTGTAAAAATCTTAGGATTATGTGAAACAGACAGACAAAAGAAGGGGAAACATACTCAGCATTTCACACGATGAAGAATATTTTATGCAATGCGTCTTTGTCAATTGAGATGAGAAAAATTATATGGAACCGATCCTCATGTACGAAAGTAAATCATTGGACAGTTAGCATATTAACAAAGAATTATGTGGAAACCACACAGAAGAATGCTGAGAATACCATGGACATATAAAACACGTGAAGATATCGTGAAAGAAGTTAACTCACAAGAGAACTGGTTATTCACATCAACAGACAATCTTTGGACAGATCAATGAGAAAGGTAAAGTTGGAACACATTTTCACGATGGGAAAGTTGGAGGGGAAGAGAGACAGGAGGAAACCAAGAGAGAAGATGCTAGACATTTGGCATCATAGCATAGAGGAACATATCATTATCAGAAATTATTAGCAGTACATGAAATAGAAAGCTATCAACAGACATGATGACCAATGTTACACAGCATGGACTATAAGATACTACTCTTTCAGGTACACACACTCAGCTTAGGTAAAATACAGAGCTGTTCTAACACACTCCTTCAAGAATACACATACAGACAAAACACAAATCTATTCTGTGCACGCTGCTTTCAAGTACATACACCCAGTTGATGCAAAACAAAGAGCTGGTTTGGTGCACCATTCTTTCAAAGCTGTTCTGTGTACTACTCTTTCCATCACATACAAACAGATTAGGCAAACCACAGAGCTGTTCTGTTGCATCACTCTTTCAAGTGCACACACCTAGTTAACACAGCCATTTTGGTGACTTGCTATTTCATAAACTCACACCTATTTAGATAGCTTAGATGACCCAGGCTCGACAATATTCATAACACAAAAAATCATCACATTAAACGATAAATTCTCTATGATCTAACACCCCATCTCTTCTCCAAAAATAAAAATAAAAAAACACACCACACCTGAATTGAATTAACATTCTATGCTTCAAAGATGTGAGCAAGGAATATACAAATATTAATAAAACTAAGCCAAAATCTGTTTAACAACACTCAGTGTCCATAACATTAACCAGAGATGCTCCGAATGGTATTTAGTCATCCTGGGCAAGCAAAGCTCCAACACCAGCAAAAGCAGCATATAATATTGTAGAGACAATCTGAACCAATATGTGGTCAGTCACAAGAAGCATGAAGTCACCCTAACTTCGAAGGTAAAAACCGACTCAACAATAACCGACTGAAGAAAGTAATGTGCAGACTTGCATGAGGAATGAGACATCGTAGACTCAACAATAACCGACTGAAGAAAGTAATGTGCAAACTTGCATGAGGAAAGAGACATGGTAGACTCAACAATAACCGACTGAAGAAGTAATGTGCAGATTTGCATGAGGAAAGAGACATGGTAGACTCAACAATAACTGACTGAAGAAAGTAATGTGCAGACTTGCATGAGGAAAGAGACATGGTAGACTCAACAATAACCGACTGAAGAAAGTAATGTGCAGATTTGCATGAGGAAAGAGACATGGTAGACTCAACAATAACTGACTGAAGAAAGTAATGTGCAGACTTGCATGAGGAATGAGACATGGTAGACTCAACAATAACTGACTGAAGAAAGTAATGTGCAGACTTGCATGAGGGATGAGACATAGTAGACTCAACAATAACTAACTGAAGAAAGTAATGTGCAGACTTGCATGAGGAATGAGACATGGTAGACTCAACAATAACTGACTGAAGAAAGTAATGTGCAGACTTGCATGAGGAATGAGACATGGTAGACTCAACAATAACCGACTGAAGAAAGTAATGTGCAGACTTGCATGAGGAATGAGACATGGTAGACTCAACAATAACCGACTGAAGAAAGTAATGTGCAGACGCATGAGGAATGAGACATGGTAGACTCAACAATAACCAACTGAAGAAAGTAATGTGCAGACTTGCATCAGGAAGGAGATGTGGTAGCAAATTTGTTTGTGTGCCTACCCTGCAGGACAGTGGCCTGGGTTTAATCCCCAGCAGTGGTAGGATTCCTTTCCTGAACATCACAGCTTTGGGGTTGACCCATCTTCAAAAACTGGACAAGAATCATTGTCAGAATTCTCTAAGAATTGTCAAGGAAGGAAAGGCAGCAAAGAAGGAAACTTGCCACATACCTCATGATTTCATGACCAATAATATATGAAGGCTCACATTTCAACCTTAATGGCGGCACCCTTTCTGAGAGATTATCTTTACCTTTTCTAGTGTTGAAAAAAAAAAACAATCACAAGAAACAAATGTACTAATTTTAAAAAAGAAAACAAAATCCATTGCTAATAGATTCGTTATAATTTTCACAAGTATGGTGTTTGCGTAAATGCTGAACAATTTAACATGTTGGTGGCTTTTCGTTGTAATAACCACCCTGTGAACGAGCCAACTGCATAAATATTCATATCATAAATTTAATGATTTGCTCCAGCATAAGAAAAGCACATAGACAAAGAAAGACTGAAAATCACTGAATGTAGGCAGCCCTAACACAGATGAACTTCTCTATGCACATACACTTCCACATAAAGGAAGCAAGTATTGTAGCCTCTGATGGAAAGGAACTATCATATTTCACGCTGATAATAAATAATGTTGTTAAAGTTGTTCTGATAAAATTGACAACATCAACTGTCTTCAATTATCCTGTTTCACTTGTCTCCCCAGCTGTCCTCTCATTCACGACAACCAGCAAAGACAATAAATAAACATTCATTGCAAAGGATTCTGGGTCAGAATGTTCAGACAGGTCAGTCAACTGGGGGTGGTGCGGGCTGGTTCATTCTTGATGGCATGGACATGGAATTTTTCACCTTGTAAACAGCATTTTGAAGGTCGGACATACGTATCATACGCAGGCCGTCACCTATACCATCGCAATCTGAAGTTTTCCTAGAAAATGACAAATAGCAAACTTTGTACTTCATGTTTAGAAATGTAGTGTAGCTTTAAGGCAAGTTAGAAAGTATTTATGGCATAGACAAAGTGCATTTTCAGGTTAGCTTAACTAATAAAAGTTACACATCCTTTGCAGGTCGTCGCAGTTAACTCCAGTATTTTCTGACTGTTTGTGATTTCTTGGCAAGTTTACATTCAGTAATTTGCCTTTGATTTCTGAACGATCGGCAAACTTTGTACTTCATGTTTAGAAATGTAGTGTAGCTTAAAGGCAAGTTAGAAAGTATTTATGGCATAGACAAAGTGCATTTTCAGGTTAGCTTAACTAAAAAAAGTTACACATCCTTTGCAGGTTGTCGCAGTTAACCCCAGTATTTTCTGGCTGTTTGTGATGCCTTGGCAAGTTTACATTCAGTAGTTTGCCATTGCTTTCTGAACGACCAGCACTCATACCATTGTATAAAAACCAGTGCAAGGCAGTCTGCAGGATTGCAACTAACTTAACTGCTTGACTAATTAAATAAATTGTATTTGTTAAAAGAATAGTCACTGCACTCAAAGCAAATATAAGTCTCTTCTAGTTGGCAGTGAAAGATTTGTATGTTGATTATCCCCATGCATACAGTGTTATTCTTTCACATTCAATTTCCATTTAGCATCAATATTTGATTCCAACTTCTAACAATTTTAGGCTAAGTGTTATATTAATGACTCTGTCACCAGACAGAAGTTGGCGTTTCCTTGTTGTAAATGTTTTAGTGATATTTATGTTCAATATCCCCATAATTTTACCCTCAATGTTTCAAGTATTACCATGTTTTCATGTGTCTCCAGCAAATTATCCTCAATGTTTCACCCATCTCCATGTGCAATCTCCCCATCAAATTACCCTCAATGTTTCACCCATCTCCATGTTCAATATCCGCATCAAATTACCATAAATGTTTTTTCATCTCCATGTTCAATTCCCGCATCACACAGCCATTAATCACCAATCGCCATCAAATTACCATCAGTGTTTGAAGTATCCCCACATTTAATGTCCACATAAAGTTACTCTCAATGTTTCACCCATCTCCATGTTCAATGTCCCTGATCACAGTACCCTCATTGTTTCACCCAAGTCCATATTCAATATCCCCAACAACTACCCTCAATGTTTCACCCATTTGCATGTTCAATGTCCCCATCACACTACCCTCAATGTTTCATCCATTTGCATATTCAATGTTCCTAGTTTCACCCATCTGCATGTTCAATGTCCCCATCACACTACCCTCAATGTTTCATCCATTTGCATATTCAATGTTCCTAGTTTCACCCATCTGCATGTTCAATGTCCCCATCACACTACCCTCAATGTTTCATCCATTTGCATATTCAATGCTCCTAGTTTCACCCATCTGCATGTTCAATGTCCCCATCACACTACCCTCAATGTTTCATCCATTTGCATATTCAATGCTCCTAGTTTCACCCATCTGCATGTTCAATGTCCCCATCACACTACCCTCAATGTTTCATCCATTTGCATATTCAATGCTCCTAGTTTCACCCATCTGCATGTTCAATGTCCCCATCACACTACCCTCAATGTTTCATCCATTTGCATATTCAATGCTCCTAGTTTCACCCATCTGCATGTTCAATGTCCCCATCACACTACCCTCAATGTTTCATCCATTTGCATATTCAATGCTCCTAGTTTCACCCATCTGCATGTTCAATGTCCCCATCACACTACCCTCAATGTTTCATCCATTTGCATATTCAATGTTCCTAGTTTCACCCATCTGCATGTTCAATGTCCCCATCACACTACCCTCAAGGTTTCATCCATTTGCATATTCAATGTTCCTAGTTTCACCCATCTGCATGTTCAATATCCCCATCACACTACCCTCAATGTTTCATCCATTTGCATATTCAATGCTCCTAGTTTCACCCATCTGCATGTTCAATGTCCCCATCACACTACCCTCAATGTTTCATCCATTTGCATATTCAATGTTCCTAGTTTCACCCATCTGCATGTTCAATGTCCCCATCACACTACCCTCAATGTTTCATCCATTTGCATATTCAATGTTCCTAGTTTCACCCATCTGCATGTTCAATGTCCCCATCACACTACCCTCAATGTTTCATCCATTTGCATATTCAATGCTCCTAGTTTCACCCATCTGCATGTTCAATGTCCCCATCACACTACCCTCAATGTTTCATCCATTTGCATATTCAATGTTCCTAGTTTCACCCATCTGCATGTTCAATGTCCCCATCACACTACCCTCAATGTTTCATCCATTTGCATATTCAATGTTCCTAGTTTCACCCATCTGCATGTTCAATGTCCCCATCACACTACCCTCAATGTTTCATCCATTTGCATATTCAATGTTCCTAGTTTCACCCATCTGCATGTTCAATGTCACCATCACACTACCCTCAATGTTTCATCCATTTGCATATTCAATGTTCCTAGTTTCACCCATCTGCATGTTCATTGTCACCATGAAATTACCCACAATGTTCCATGTATCACCATGTTCAACTCCTATATCAAATATGGTCATATTGTGGCAGCCGCCATTAATTCCCAAAATATTTCCTCGTAACCATTTTAGGCTGTGTCAACTGGTGGCCCACATCAGTTATTTCCAACATTTACACCTATGGGGTTTTCTAACGCACAACCATGGGGCCAGCATGCTAGCCATTGCGCTACTACAGCTCCCTGACATCATGACATACATTACTACAAATTAAGACTTCAAAACTGATGTAAAATGTATGCCTAAATTAACCAGTGGATTAATTCTATCCTGGTATATAGTCTGTACATATCAATGTGGACTGATTCTTACCTGACACAGCTCTAACCTAAGAAACTTATAACAACGTGAACCAATTCTTACCTAGCACGTTCTTGTACATACTCATGAACAACCGACACTGCCGCTACCCGACACACTTCCCTGAGGTCGCTTCCAGACAAGCCTTCAGACAGCTTGCTTAGATGGTCAAAGTTCAATTCTTCAGTCTAAAAAGCGCAAATAAAACATATTACCAATACATCTTAATTCTAAGTAAAATGCTGAGCTCAACAAATAAAAACATATTACCAGAACATCTTAATTCTAATTACAATGCCGAGTTCAACAAATAAAAAGATTTGTGATGTCCTATTTCCTGTAATTAAATGTGAAATAAAATCAGATTTCATTTGCTTTGCTTCCTTTGAGTAAAAGAGAGCAAAATGCTGGAAAACAGAGGAAGGTTGAGACCAAGAAAAGCATTTACAAAATAGGCATGAAAAGATCTATGAATACAGAGAGTGGCACAAGACAGACAACTTTTATCGGAATAATCAACAAGCTTCACAAACAGCTCAAGAGCTGAAATACTTAGTAATGATATTATCCTTAATAGAAGTAATTGTGAGGTATGAAAATAGTATCTAACAAACATTCTAAGATGTAATTCATGAAAAGCAAATATTTACGAAGCAAACACAATGCATTTAAAACTTCCTCTTCTTCAGAATGCTGTTCCGTATCTGACCTTGGCAATCATGATATGTGAGGGATGTTACTTTACTTTGGCGACAAACTACAAAAATACTGATTTTAGTTCTAAACTCTTTAAACATGATAAGGATGAAATAATTCATTAAACAAAAACATGGAACATATTTTAAAAAAACAAATATTAAAAAAATATATTTAACCCTTTACAGGGCAGACGTTTGTCCATTTTTTAGCTCTGAACGGGCGAGATGTTTCAAGTTTGGTAAAATTTTGGGTTACGTTAGCAAAAACATCAGATATAAGGTGTTAGTCAACAGATTTAAGTGAAATAAAAAACAAAATGAAGGAAAAAGCATGCAGATTATTTTACTCACATGAATGTTGCCGGCAATCCACACATGAACACAAATATTTACAAAATACAACATATTGTTTGTGATTGTCAGTCTTATACACTATTTACAAACACTCAGAATCAGAATCACTTTCTTCAAAGTCTGATAGATCTGAAGTGTGGACACTGCCCACGCTGGTATCACTGATATCTAGCTGCAATTCATAGTCATCTTCGTGTACTTCAGTGTCACTTAAATTGAACCCAGCAAAATCTTTGCTATCACTTGAAGAATCGTTGAAATCCATTTTGAAAAAAAAAAAACAAAGCGTAAAACCACCAAAAAACTCTTTAAAAATCTGTTCAAATTCAAAGTACACGCTTGCAAATGGTGGCCACGTTGTCAAGCTATCGGCGAAATTGAAAGTAGACAATCAGAAGTCTTGGAAAGCCGCGAGATCGTGTTTTAAAAACGCTTAGTATTCACGGGCGTTTTTGGCCGTTTTGCCTGTCTACTGGTAAGGACACTTTTGGCCGTTACGCCCGGTAAAGGGTTAACAGATGAATGCTGACAATTTGAGAAAACACCAAAAAAACAAGAGTTACAGATCACCTGCTGCTAATTGGATCAGAACATTCTCACTAAAATTGATCACTAAAATGTCATTGTATCAAGCACTAGCAACAGTGTCACCCCTCTCCTGGAAATGCACCAATACAGGGTCCTTGATATCCACAAAGATGGTGGTCATGACCTTCTCTGTGGATTTCTGTATATTTTCTTAACTTGAGACAACAGGTGTGTCATTAGAAATCTTTCTACCCATTCATACACTCTCACCTGGTTTAAACAACTATCTCCATCCTGAACCATCTTTCTTCTGCAGATTTCACACCCTCTGACCACACACAAAAATGAATAACAACTCACTCTTCCATAGTGCAAGATGATAGTAGGGCAGCCATTTTGTAATCACTATTGTACATGCGCAAACTGCTTGATCCTCGTTAACCCTAAATGGGCTATTGCATAAGAGCCAGTTTGTGTCATGAAATAAGATTGTCCATACTCTTCCATGCACTTTGTAATAAAATTTCTGCCGCTTAATAACTTTCCCTGGTGAATTAAAATTATTTACAAAATGTTTACTTACTTGTTCATCTATTAAAATGAGTTCTAATATGGAACGTCTCTGTTCTTGACCCTGCACACGATTAGAAAACAAAACTTGCTCAAACATAAACAGTTAGAGATTACATGTTCAATGATGTATAGTGTATGTATACTGTATGTATAGTGTATGTATAGTGTATGTATAGTGTATGTATAGTGTATGTATAGTGTATGTATAGTGTATGTATAGTGTATGTATAGTGTATGTATAGTGTATGTATAGTGTATGTATAGTGTATGTATAGTGTATGTATAGTGTATGTATACTGTATGTATAGTGTATGTATACTGTATAAAAGGTGTTGGCTGGGACTAAATATAATAAACTACAATGGAAGTGGAGGCATGGCTGAGAGGTTAGTGTCCACCTGTGGTTAAGAAGGTATCAGGTTTGAATCACAACACAGGGCTGAGAATGTTTACAAGACTGGTGTCTAATGATATAGTAGCACAGGGATGGGAATTGTTACAAGAATAGTTGTGTTTAATGATATCAGAACTCCCCTGATATCTCAGGTAGCAAGGCTGGATACCTAGCCTTGTTGGTAAGGACAGGAAGGGGGATGTGTGTCTCTCTCTGTGGTGAATTGATCGAGCAATCTGCCATTCCCTATGATGACTGTCGGTTAGTTTATAAACTCTATCATTCCATTCACAAGTCACATTCCGTTCACTAGTTGTAGCTACAGAGTTTGTGCTACGTGCAACACTTTTCCCAGGCAGCTCTGTGGAAAGAATATCAAGCCATATGGAATAGAACGTATTGCAATGAACTCAATTTTCTTGCCATTATTTCTCAGATATGAGTGAAAACCAGGAGGTTAGGTTTGCAAGTTCTGCATATTAAAAATCCCATGGCAGTTGAAACATCACAACCAGTAGGCTGTAAGGCTGCTACACTGGCAATGATGTTAAAAAAAAACTAACCACACTTAAATAGAGCTTGTCACCTTGAATGTAATCTGACCAGAGAAAGCAAACCTTACAAACATGAATGAAGTCAAGATGCATCGAGGTGCATGACTAGGTTTGACACATACTCTTTGAAAGAGTGGAGAACAAGAAGAAGAACTGTGAATGAAACAGCTTCCTTGTGTTTTGATTTAAACAGGAAAATTTACTTCTTAGAAAGACCAGAACAATAAAAAAAAAACAACAATTTAGGAACAGTTCTGTGATCAAATAATAGTCTTTATACATTTAAGTGCATATGCTCAGAAAATGACGACTGGAATGATCATTGACAGAAGTGGCGGATTAAGAGGAATGATGCTCGAATGAATGAGATGGTGGCAAGGAGGTGTGTCATCATGTGATACAGAACACAAGGGACCGAGATCTGTGGGGATGCACGAACATACGAACACTAACACCAATTGCAAAGCACATGATGATATAACGAGGCTCAGGAATTTGTACGGGAATCTGTATTTAAGTGAAGGCTGTTCCTTAAGAGACCTGTGGTAACAAACTGCTTTTTACTCTCACATAAAATGCAAATCTCACATTACGTACAAAAAGATAACTTTGACACAGGCCCTACTAATCCATAATGCACATGTCAACTAATAATCAATTAACTTGAAAGGGTGTTCGTAAGTAATCAACATACTGGCATTCCGATGTAAAACTGGCTTGGCATACGCCTCAAGATTGCTGCATCAACATCTAGTGGTCTGTTTGTAGCTCCCATCACCATAACACGAAGGTTTGGGTCAGTGGTCAGGCCATCCCATAAACTCATGAACTGTGTTTTCATCATTGCTGTAGCCTCATGGTCACTTGATGATCGTGAACGGAGAAAAGAATCTGCCAACAAAGAAATAAAGAAATAATTTAACAAGAATAAATAATGGAAATAGAATTAAACTCAGCATTTTGATTAATGCAATGGCTAAAATGAAGACATGCAAAGTACAAATAAACAGTTACACAATAAAATATCCCTCATGTGTTATGAGATCCAAAGGGGAAGCAGAGAACAATAACATTGTAACCTGCGGGAAGGTTAACCCAGTCAACAAATGCCCGCAGAAGTCAGATGTATCGGCCTAAAGGCGCAAGTATCACAACTCCACTGTAAACAGGCACAACGCAATCATGTCCAAAAGAAGACTCCGGATGAACGCAGAAGTAACCTGCTATGCATGGTGTAAGAAGCGACTGAGGAGGCTCCATTTGTGTGTTAACATCAGCCTAAGGGGAAGCAAAGAATATTAACACGGCAACCTACCACAGATGTCATAAAAGAGGATCAAGGACTTGATCCACCCACGTATTACCGGGGCCTGCAAGAAAAGCAAAGAATAGCAACACTGCATCATATCAGGCATGGCATAGGAGGTGACTAAGAAAGGGACGTACTTAGAGCAGGCTACCCCATCAGTAGAAAAAGATTTAGCCACAAAATTCAATCAACCATAAACAACTCACATCATAAAGAAAAAGAGTTAAAATAACTATCTTTGTATTAATAATAAAGTAAACCACACTCCCATTGCTCTTGCAAGTTAAAAATAACTCTCTCAGTAAACCATGTCACTAACCGCCACACCAGTATGTCTCTTAAAAGTTAACATAACTTAGTATTAAGTAAACCAAAGCACATCACCATAGCCCTAGTCTTAGTACAAGGTGGATTTTTAATGACTGTGGGGTGTTTGAAAATATTGCTGTTCCAAGTTTTGTATTCGCCCTCTGCAACATAATAGGTAAATACAAAACTTGAAACTGCAATATTATCAAAAACTTAAGTCATTAAAAATACACACTATATTAACAATAAAGTAAATCATGGCACTAGCCAGCACACCACCATATCTCTTACAAGTTAAAAATACATTTAGTAAACCATGGCAACAACCATCACATCAGCTTGGGTCTACACATTAGAATAACTATTTGTTTACTCTCTTCTACACCAACTTGGATGTATACATATGCAAACCATACTGATTTGTGTGATCAAAGCTAGCTGACATCTCAAACATCCAACATCCATGGTAATAGCAGGATGTGATGCTGTTCTACAACTGAGACATTGCTTAACCCTTAACAGGTTTGTTTTCTCTATATTCTGATGCAGGATTTTACTGGTTTTTTTTTAAATGTTGCATATCCCTTACAGGACATTGCAGTTGACACCAGCATTTTTCAGCTGCTGTTGATGTACTAGGCAAATTTTACGTTCAATAGTTTGCCATTGCTTTCTGAACGACCGGCTCACATACCCCCATAAGTTACCAGCACAGCGTGATCCGCTGCCGAATCTCGCGCAGCTGTTTCCCCCACGTGGATATACGGGATCACCCACGTGGATACACGGGATCACGAACAACTTGTTAATTCCTGGGCCAGGGAGACCAATTTTTACTGTTACAAAGTTTAATTATCAATTATTTCCTTTTTTTTTTAGAACTATATTCACATTACCATAAGGTATGAATAGAAAAATTGTGATTTGTAACATACACATATTGGTAGCAGACAGTAGCTTTATGTGCTGACAGTAGCTTTATGTGCTGACTGTCAGAATAATTCATTATTAAAATAAAATGATATCAGGCTGTATTGTTTTCTATCATCAGATATTTGTTTTCCTTATATAGTGAGTATATAATGAGATCTATTACAGCCACCTGGTCATGTAGACCAGTACTTAAAATATTGGCCCCTCAAATACTGGCTTCCCACCCACCATTAATGCACTTAAAATATTGGCCCCTCAAATACTGGCTTCCCACCCACCATTAATGCACTTAAAATATTGACCCTTTAAATACTAGCTTCCTGCGCATCATTAATGCAATTAAAATATTGGCCCCTAAAATACTAGCTTCCCACCATCATTAATGCACTTAAAAATATCCCCCCCCCCTCCCCCAAATACTGTTCTATTAATGCATCTGGCATAAAGACAGTTACACATTTGTGACAGACAATGACAATAACATTGGTAGAGGAAGAAGGCTCCAGAGAATACTTACCAATCTCATCTATAAATATTATTGTTGGCTGCAGCTTGACTGCCTGATAGACAAAACACATGCAGAGAAATGTGGTTTCAGTATTTTGGTGAACAAATAACAAAAGCTAAGTATGTTACATGGTAAGAATAATTTATTCACAAATAGAACTATGAAAATTCTAAATACAAGGGTCTTCAAATGAAACCCTTAATTTTTTGGGAGGTGAATATATTCTGAAAAAGTGGAGAACAAATGTATAATTTTTCAATGTAGTCACCACTTCGCTCAATGCAAGTCCTCAAGCGGTGATACAGTGCTTGGATTCCTGTAGAAAAATCAACGCCGGGGTCATAACTTGGTGTGCCTGACCCGGTCATGAACAGTCTGTCACAGAAGTCATGCAGTTTTGAAACGTCCTACTCCACTCATATACTTGCTGTGGCTGACAGGCATGCATCACCATACTGGACCTTCATTCGCCGATGAACTTCTATAGGTAAAAAAAAACGGATACCAGAAAACTCTTCTTTGGTGCAAGTCAAAAGTGGGGCGGCCATCTTTCAACTGTCCTTATGATGTCACAGCGTTCATCACATTTACAAGAGGACGGCATGGTTATTGTAATTTGTATCCTACTTTTAAGGTTTTGAAGCCCCCCTCATACTATCATATACACTAGTAGGTACCTTAACTCTATCAGTTCTAGGTATTCTTGCAGGTAATAACCAATATGAAAATCATGAGTGCACTGCTTATAACCAAGTAAAGGACCCTTTTACATTCAATAAGATGCTTCGGGCATATGGTGCTAGACTCATTGTTTTACAGCCAAGGGAGGCCCAAGTCAATTATTAAAAATCCACTCTGATGCTGATTTGAACACGACCTTCGGTTGGGCAGGTGAGTATCTAGTCACTACACCACTACAGCTCCCTAGATTACTTATAAAGAGACTAAATACACAGAGGAAGTGGCCACTGAGGTGTCTAGATTTATGAAGTATTATCTGAGGAAATGTGAAAAAGTAAGAGACAGATTTTATGTTTTTCCTCAGTGATCTGAGCTTCCAGGTCGACCAAGCTTAAATTGGTACAGGGAAATTTCCTGAGAAGTAAAGGTAGCCCATGTGATATTGAACACATCACACAATGAGTGCTAATGGGTATGAAAATATGGGACTATCACCATATAACCAATACATATCATGGTGTGAGAACGGGTCCTTTACTTTTCTTATACAAATATACAGAAGAGCTATGGTAGCGCGCTGTGTATAGAATAGTGGTTCTCAACCTGGTGGGGAATCCCCCCTCCCCCAGGGGGAATTTTAGGGGTTTTTTTTTTTGGAGGGGGGGGGGGGAGGGGGGGGGGGGGGAATTAAGATGATTATTTCAAAATTGCATTACTACAAGAACCAATAACTTGATATTGTTTTTTCCTCCAATCTTTACGGTTCTGTACTTCTCGCCCTTCTGAAATTCATTTTATAACATAAGTAGACCCGTAAATCACGTTAGATGTCTAGACTTGTTCTAGTATGTGTTTAGCTTCCATTTTTACGTATACTGTGTTTAAAAAAAAGGGGGGGGGGAGATATAAGGGGGGGGGGGAGTGACATTATGAACATGTGACGGGGTGCATGGGCCAAAAAAGGTTGAGAACCACTGGTCTAGAATGCTTGGCTACTGGCCCACTCCATTTTGAGTGGAGTTTTTTAGTGCTTTGGGCTCCAGACCAACCCAGCCTAAAATGGCTATCAGGAAATCTTCTTTGGGAGTCAAAATGGTGATGTTGACCACATAGCTCAGTGAGAGCTGATTGGTCTACAAAATATGGGACAAGCACCATATGTTTACACAACCTCAATGTGTAAAATAGAGTCTTTTATTAGAACAGATTGCACAATGGTAGAGATTTCTGTAGCCAGATTTCAGAGAATTAGAAATGCCGGTCTCAAACTAATTATCTTCAATTTCCCTGTTCTTTGCAATCACTGGGTGATGAGCTCTTCTCATCCTTGTGCTGTCATGGAAGTGGTATGCCTTTCTAAAATGATTTATGGCTCCACACTGTGGGTTGGTGATGCAGGGATTTGAAAGCAGCAGCTTCTGCAGTGCTGCTGACATTTCACACTTTAAAGATGGTCATTTATTATTTTCTCTTCGCCGTATATTCTCGTGAGTAGCGTATCCTGCGTGGGAATCGGTAGCGGTTCTCGCCACGTTGGTAACTTATGAAGTATGTGAGCTGGTCACTCAGAAAGCAACGGCAAACTACTGAGCGTAATCTTGCATAGTACATCAACAGCAGCTGAAAAATGCTGATGTTGACTGCAACGTCCTGTAAGGGATATGCAAAAAAAAAAAATTGCAGTCCTTGCAGTGTGGGGCATGATCTGGTTTGCTTTTAGCTTGGGATCAATTTTATTGAACACATACATAAAGAGAATCTCAGCACAGTGCACAAACTGTGTAGTACCAGTGAGGATCCAACAGTGAGTATATAAGAAGCACACACATGCTGTAAATATTCATTATGTGGATTGGTTTGCTCATTTTGAAATCTAGCCTGGGCAGCAGCCTAACTGATCTGTCCTTTTGGATTTCTATCTCCTAAGAGATTTTCAAAGGACACAACCTGCAAACAGGTTCACCCAAGTTTCTTCTGCCCTTGTCTGAGAAGGTGTGATGTCTGATACACTACCACAGGATCAGGTGGGGAAATGCCATACGTTTACTTATTGGCATAAACAAAATTTTTTAATCCATTCTAGAATATTAAACAATCTGTAAACCTCTAAGCCAGTCCTCTCTATGTATGTGTTTGATGAGAAGCGCATGTCTTGGTTCCGATTCTGAGCGGTGTCATATTTGCATAAAAGGCTCTTGCATTATGCTAGCTGCCTAATGGTTTATCAAGCCAAAAGCAAAATAATTAAAATAATATATACAAATATTTTTTTTTAAATGCAAGAAAATAGTACCATCATTGTGCCCTGCCTACTGGCATACAGTGGAGGGACATGAATACCAGTAGGTATTCCTCCAAAAGATCTCGGCCCCTGGTGTTACGTTAATGATATTCCTACATGCCACCGTCTCAGTCCATCCAGCATCATCGCTCTGTCTGCCTAACCTACCTCTCCTGCTGATCTTCGCAGTCATCACATTTTCTAATGCTTCTCTTCTCATTATATAGCCCAAGAACAAAGTTGTATATCTTTCTTATAGTTATATATAATATTCTAATGCCATTTGCCTCTTTCAGGCAACTGTTGTTGGTTACTCTGGCAGTCCAAGGTATTTATCTGGGAACTAGAATGCTCCATTTAAAGAGACATAGATATCTCACCTCAACCATCAATGATTTCTATAGCCTTTATGAGGAGGAATTGACTGCAGAACATTTTTTTTTTAAATGGAAACTGTTAAAATCTGATACAAACCAATGAAAATACTGCTTCTGTTCTCTTCTGTGACTCTCCATACCACTTATCTACCAAGGTGGAAACCTGCAGGTTGATAAATCGAGCTCCTGGAGATAGTATGTATATAAGTATGGTTCAGTTAACAGACAACTATGCATAACATAATGGTTAAGTCAAAAGGCAATATAGATCACTTAATACAATGTGTATGTTACGTTGTGTCAGTAAATATCACACGAAATGCTCCTCACTGCCCTATGTGAAAAGTGGAATAGACAGGAGTCTCGACAAGCCAACTGCCCGCTCAGGTGCACTGTGCATAATGCTGTCGTCACATTGCCAACACAAAAGTCCTCCACGGAAAATACGGTTCATCGTTGATGGAAGCGGCAGTCACTAGAAAACCAGCAGCCAAACATTACTGCATTAAACGTTGAGAGGATCGACTTCACTGCCCCAGGATTTATCCCATATAGCTCAGTCCCCTTCGGGGTTCCAAATGTTGCTGTATGTAGCCGAGGCGCGGTGTTGGGGTGAGCGCCCAACATTGCTCAAATACCTCAATGGCTCGTGAATACATAACCTATGCAGCAAAAGTCCAACTCCTGGCCTTCACGTGGCGGGCCTGTTTAAACTAACAGGAGAAGGGGCGACGGCGAGTCTCTGGCGCCGGAAAATAACCAGTATGCTCTAGATGTGTATGCACGTACATGCATGCGCAGACAGGTGTGTGCGCGCGTACACATCTACACTCGAGTGAGACCACAGTCTGCTCTAGCAAAGAAAGGTGCTGAAGACGGAGGCAACCAGCCAAGAGGCGCACCACAGAAATCAGGATGCCACGCAATCACGCAAAATGGAATATGTCGACTACTGCTAATCGTTATGGTGCTCGCCCTGCTTTGGACCCCCAGGCAGGTGCAGTGCCGGGCCCTATGTCTCGAAAGGGTCCAACCCCAACTACTGGAGGTCCTTCTCAGATGTCCTGTGGAGCCAGGGGACATGAGAATAGGACGACTGGCCATAATAAACGAAGACATAATGCACTGGAATGCGGAGGGAGTCAGCAACAAAAAAATAGAATTAGAAAAAATCTTGGACCAAGAAAAAGTAAGCATATGTTGCTTGCAAGAAACTCACCTCAATGAAAATATAGCCTTCAAAATCAGAGGCTACCAGTGTTACCGATCTGACCGAAAGAACAGGCGAAAAGGTGGGATACTGACCCTTGTAAGAAATAACATCATGGCTTCCCAAATCAAAGTCTACATGGAAGGGGCTGAGTATCAGACACTTAAACTTAAGACAGGTAATACAGATCTACATCTGATCAATTACTACTGTCCAAGTGACTGCCCACAGGCACTGGACACTCTACCACTAAAAGAAAAAATGATTGTGTGTGGCGATTTCAACAGCCACTCGCAGAGCTGGGGCTATGATCACATGGACCAGAGAGGAGAGAGACTGGAAGACTGGCAAGATGAGAATAGATTCATGTTGATTAACAAGCCGTCCGACCCACATACTTTCTACTCGAGATCATGGCACTCTACAACTACACCTGACCTGGCTTTTCATTCACCAGACCTGGAGTGGAACATTACACGAACTGTTGGGAAACAACTTGGAGGCAGTGACCATCGGCCAGTCTTTCTAACCGTAGAAAATGAGCTTGTAAGTGAAAGCAGCACCCTCTCGAGGTGGAACTACAAGAAAGCAGACTGGGCAATGTACAAGCATCGCACCAGCATACTGGTTAGAAACCTGAACACTGAGAAAGACATAAATAAAGCAGTTGAAGAGTTTGGGAAATGCATACTACAGGCAGCGCGAGAAACAGTACCAAGAGGAGCCCGTAAACAATATAAACCCTACTGGAGTAGTGAACTGGAACAGTTGCATAATGATGTTGAAGTGTGTAGAAAGCAAGCAGAGGCCACACCCAGCCAAGAGCACCACAATAAATTCCAGCATGCAAAAGCCAAATTTCAAAGGGCCAAGCTGCAGGCTAGACGGAAAAGCTGGCAGGAGAAAACGGAGTCTCTGAACTTTGAAAGAGACACAAGGAAATTGTGGAAGCTAATAAAACAGCTTAATGACGAGGGCACAGGGAGAAACTCAAAAATTGCACTACATAAAGATGGAAAAATCTTAACAAGAAAGCAAGCAGCTGACCATTTTGCGGACTCGTTCGCACAAGATAGCAATATCAAAATTAGTCCAGAGAAACAACAAGAGATTCAAGAGAAACGACAACATACAGGACAGAAGGAAATAGTACATGAGGTTCTGGAGGCACCCATCACAATCAGCGAACTGGAGCTAGCCATATCAAAACTGAAAATGAGAAAGTCACCAGGAGCTGATGGTATCTCCAATGAAATGATCAGGAACCTAGGAACAGAGGCCAAAACAAAGCTGTTGCAGATCTTCAATAACAGCTGGACCTTAGGCAGTGTTCCACAAGCCTGGAGAGAAGCAATCATGATACCCCTCCTAAAATCAGGGAAAGAAGGTTCCATTGCCTCTAGCTACAGACCAATTAGCCTCACCAGCTGTCTCTGCAAAACACTGGAGCGCATCATCAATCACAGACTGCAGTGGTACATTGAAAGTAAAAACATCCTTGTGCCACAGCAGGCTGGCTTTAGGCAGTGCTACTCTACGGAAGATCAGACAACCTACCTCTCTCAAGAAATTGAGGATGCATTCCAAGAGAAGAAGCTGGTGCTTGCGGCATGGATAGATCTGAAGAAAGCCTTTGACAAAGTCTGGAAAGAAGGTCTGATGAAGAAACTGAGAAACTGCAAAGTCAATGGAAGAATGTACAAATGGGTGAAAGCATACTTGCACAACAGAAGAGCCCGAGTACAGATAGACGGACTCAAGAGCAAGAAAGTACTACTGCGTCACGGTGTCCCCCAGGGCGGAGTCTTGTCCCCCACACTTTTTCTAATCTTCATCAATGATCTTGTTGCTCACCTACCGCATGGAATTAAAGCGGCAATGTACGCCGATGACCTGGTTCTATGGAGCACAAATGAATATGCATCAGTGGCCACCAGATTGCTACAAAGAGCTGTAGATACATTTGCTGCATGGGCAAATAGATGGTGTGTCAGCATAAACACTGACAAGTGCAGCACCACCCTATTTACCCTCTCTCCAAAACAAAAGGCAGGGATCATCCAGATAAATGGAACACCCCTAAGAGAAGATAAAGAACCAACATACCTTGGAGTAACATTTGATGGCAAGCTGACATGGAGAAAGCACATCAACAAAGCAGTAGCAAAAGCCAGAAGGAAAATAGCCATCCTGAGAAAGCTAAGTGGAACCACATGGGGAGCCAGTACGAAAATACTTAGCAAAGTTTACCAACAGAGCATACGACCACACCTGGAATATGGGTCAACTGCGTGGTGTTCAGCATCAAATACCACACTACAAGAGCTGGACAAGGTGCAAAATCAAGCACTTAGAGTCACCACAGGAGGGATGAGATCAACCCCTATAGTGGAAATGGAGAAGATGGGGAGGACACAGGCACTGAGTGAGCGCAGAGATACGAAAACGCTAATACAAGCAGAAAAGTTCCTCAGCTTGCCAGGCCACCCTATGAAGAACAGATTTGAAAACCTAGCTATGGGGCGGTTGAAAAGAAGTAGTTTTATCCACCAGGCCAAACGACTCTGCAGAGAAACCACTGATCTGCCCACAGTTGGTATCCCCCTAACAACTATTCCAGAGCGAACTCCATGGAAAGATGAGCATAGACTATCGTTACAAATCCAGACAAAAGTGAGAGGAATATTTGACAAGGAAGAACAGAACAGTGTGCAGCGCAGAACAGCCACTCTCAGCTTCCTTGATGAAGAATACCCACAGGACCTCTGGATCCAAGTCTACACAGATGGGTCAGCACAAAATGCTGTTCGAAATGGAGGAGCGGGAGTGTACATAGAATACCCAAATAATACTAGGGACACAGCCAGAGTACCGACAGGAAAGTACTGCCATAACTATGATGCCGAAATTGAGGCAATCAAGATAGCAACAGAAAAATTACTAAATAACAGCAATGGTACACAACCTGTGGTGCTACTAACAGATGCAAAATCAGTACTCGAGGCGCTCCTCTCTGGGAAATTGCCAGTACTAAGGACACTACTTTCTGAACTTAGCAGTCAGCATAAAGTCACCATACAGTGGATACCATCCCACTGTGGAGTACCCGGAAACGACAGAGCTGATCAATTGGCTAAGGAAGGAGCCAAAGAGGAACAGCCTGATGTGCCCGTTACATACCACCAAAAGAAAAGAATGATCAAATCAGTCAGAAAGCCACCAAAACCTGCTCAAGATGACTACCACATTATGGACAGACCAGAACAAGTCATTATTCTGCGCCTCAGAACAGGACACAATAGATTACGCAACCACATGTATACAAAATTCAAGATTGGTGAAACAGCCATGTGCACATGTGGATTGGCGTCGCAGACAGCAGAGCACATACTCCAAGACTGCCCAAAATATAACATATCTAGGCAAACCTTCTGGCCTAGAGAGACGACAGCGGAAGATAAACTCTATGGACCACTGTGTGAACTGAAAAAAACAGTTCAATTCATGCAAGAGACGACATTGCAGATATAGACATATTTCAAGCGAACGAAAGAAGAAGAAGAAGAAGTCCCCTTCGGCAGGGCGGCCCACTAAAAGTATCGCACAAAGCATGAACACTGTAGCTCCAGTGATGACCCCCAGTGTCTCTGAGAAAAATGCACTCGTGAACTCTAACCCTAACCCACTAATAGACAGGTCACATGATGAAACACTGATCTAGTTTTGATGTAACTATATAACAAACACTGACTACAACAAACAGGTCACAGTATGAAATGCACATTTAGTATTCCCATGTGTGCTCAGTCCTCCAGCCATCCCAAAAGACAGGATGTGTATAAAAATGGTTGAGTCCAAAGACAACTGAGTCAACTGGAGATAGTATGTAAATAACAAAGCTTCAGTCAAAAGGAATCACAGGTCACTGGAGACAGTAGGTATATAACAATGGTTCAATTAAAAGGCAGCATACATCACCAAAATGTGCTGTGGTTTTGTTAAATAAGAACACAGAAAACACAACATTTGTTCAATCAAACAGAAACATAGACAATTCACAAAATACAGTGGATCAAGAACACAAACAAAGAATACATAATTGATCAATAAAACAGGAAAACAGAACACAAAATAACATAATGAGTAAATAAAACAATATAATGTTTCAAACAAAAACACAGAAACAAATAACATATTGGGTCAGTTACGCAGAAACATAGAAACAGCAACTACAAATGTACACATCTATAGATAAATGTCATGTATTTATTGTTTCCTTCCCTGACTATAAATTGGTATATGCGTGCGTGCATGTGTGTGTGTATCTGCAACTGAATCTAATTAGATACAATGTTCAACAGTGTACAGACCTAAAATAACGCATGCACCAATGCATACAAGATGGCATACGTCATAAAATGTACTTTTAAAGTTTAGAGGTATATCAAACACTGGCCACAACAAACAGGTTAAATGATGAAACATTACTGTCCTAGTTTAGATGTCACTATATCAAACACTGGCCACAACAAACAGGTCACATGATGAAACATTACTGTTCTAGTTCAGATGTCACTATATCAAACACTGGCCACAACAGACAGTGAGATGATGAAACATTACTGTTCTAGTTTAGATGTCACTATATCAAACACTGGCCACAACAAACAGGTCACATGATGAAACATTACTGTTCTAGTTCAGATGTCACTATATCAAACACTGGCCACAACAGACACGTGAGATGATGAAATGGTGCATGAAACGTTGAAACAAGCGTTCCTTACCTGCAGCTTTAGCTGTAGCTTTTGCAATCATTGTTTTCCCACAGCCAGGTGGGCCATACAGCAATATACCTATCCAAAACATACAGAAAGTAATTCATTTGGAGGAAAAAAAAACATTACATTCTTGTCATCAACAGCATCGTTAAAGTTTCTTCATCAAAGTAGTGTCATCCCTGCAGCATTTTTACTTCCAGAAGAACATCTCATAGTAATTATAGTGCTCTTACAGAGAGGGCGGGGGAGGAGCAGTGGCCAGCAAGCACTGCCTGCCAGCCTAGTGGTCATGTATTTGAATTACCATTTAGCTGGCTATTTAAAAAATTAACCCAGCCTAAAATGAGTAGCAGGAAATGTTCTGGGAAGCAAAGCTGGCCAGTGTGATACAGACTACACATGCCACCCATCAAGTGTTGATTGGCCTATAAGACTAAAAGGTTAGCACCAGATACTTAATGTGTCTCAAGGTGTGTAAAAGGGTAAAAGAGGTTTTCTGTGGTACATGGCTTTTCATTATGAAGTTGCCTGTTCCATTATGAATATATGTTAGAGTCTTTATATCTGCAATAAATGATTCATAAACACCAGCAAGTGTTAGTGATTATAAAAAGATAATCTATTATTTCTTAACTCTTTCTGTCTCAACTAACAATCCATGTGTGACTGCACCTCTAAAATTTAGTCAGTACACTAAAGACATTTATATTTATTTTATGCAAGGTGGTTATATTTGGCCATTGTTTCTTCCTTTGCTCACTAAAAATAAATTGTTATATCTACGTTATCTTTTGTATAAATTTCACTTATGTTTAGTTAGCCCAGTGGTCCGTAAAGTATAGCTTCCACTGTTTTTTCTTTTGGCCAGAAGGTTTGCCTTGATATGTCATATTTGCAGCAGTCTTGGAGTGTGTGCTCTGCTGTCTGGGATGTCAAACTATGTGTGCACACGCTGATTTACCAGTTTTAAATTTTTTATACATGTGGCTGTGTAATCAATTGTCCTATTCTGAGGTGCAGATCGATTGTCCTGTTCTGAGGTGCAGATCGATTGTCCTGTTCT
The DNA here is from genome assembly GCA_963921405.1 of Cepaea hortensis. Taxonomy (NCBI): domain Eukaryota; kingdom Metazoa; phylum Mollusca; class Gastropoda; order Stylommatophora; family Helicidae; genus Cepaea; species Cepaea hortensis. Next base: position 100,141,601 of record OY992880.1, on the reverse strand, counting down.
GAGGTGCAGATCGATTGTCCTGTTCTGAGGTGCAGAATGATGATTTGCTCTGGTCTGTCCATGTCCCTAATATGGTATTCATATTGTGCTTGCATTGGTAGCTTTATGATTGCTTTAACGGTTCTTTTCTTTTTGGCGGTATGTGACTGGCACACTTAGATACTGTTGTACTTCCCTTAGCTATTTGATCAACTCTCTTGGTTCCAGACATTCCCAAGTGAAATTATATAATCTCACTCCACTGTATGAATGGAGTAAAAAAATTGCCACACTTTCTGGCAGCAATCTACATTCAAAACACACAAAATTATTTATGATATGCGCCAGTCCTTCAAAGAATCTAAAAACACGGATAACAGAATGCTGCTCCTCTCTGATACATGTTACCATTTTTAAATTCCAGCTGTGATATGATACATCTGTACTGTGATCAAACTTGCAGGTCACTCTCAATATCCTTAGCCGCAATACTGTCAACTTTTAGGACAATCTTAAGGTGCTTCAAATTTATACTGCAAATTCAAATATTTACATTTGTAGCTTCCTCATACAACAAACACAAGAAAGATTTGGTTAAAGGACAGAGTGACTGAAGAAAAGAGAAAGTGACTGAAGAAAAGAGAAAGCGATGGAGATTAAGGCTGTAAGAGAGACGAGAGATGGAGAAAGGAATAGAGACAGACTGAACACAAAAAATGATCTCCATTAAGCAACAGCTGTATACTGTTGTGAAATATTATGTTCTGAGTTCTGAAACCAAACCTGTACATTCAGTAAAACAATGATATAATGAAACATTTCATATAACAAACACAGAAAAGATGGGTGACGGATAGTGATTGGAGAAGGGAGACAAGAGAAAAAGATATTAACTGTACATTCAGTAAAAAATTAATGATACAATTATACCTTTTGGTGGCTGAAGTAGACTGGAGTTCCGGAACAGATCTGCCCGCTTAAAAGGCAGAATAACAGTCTCCTGGATCTCTTGAATAGTGGAATCAAGTCCTCCAATACTCTCCCATGTAACATCCATTGAACTTGGGTCTAACAAGTTAGCTGCTATACACAGTTCATAATCGGTCAACTGTTAAATGAAAATAACAAACAACAAATATGAAGAATTATTCAGGCAGCCAAGGTAGTGTAGTGGCTAGATACTTGAATCAGATTCAAATTCACATTAAGGCATGTGTGTTTTTTTTTTAAATGACGAGGGTTTCAAGGTTGGCCCAGCCTAATATGGGCATCAGGAAATATCCAAGGATGTGAAAGAGGCTATGTGATATTGACCACATCACTCCTCGAGTGCTGATTAGTGTATACAAATATGAGTCTATCACAATATGGTATGTATGCCTTAAGGTGTCCTTTACTTAGAGTGATTAAATGCTCCTAATTTGCTTGTGTGTGTCAAATGGAGTGGAAGAAGTAATGTTTCCTCTATAATTCACTTGCATGTGCTGGTGCACACATTTTTAGCCAATAGTGCATGCATTTTCTCAGCACACAAGTGACAGTATAGTAAGTCAAGTAAAGGACCCTTTCCCAAGCATTGAAGTGTATCGGATACACTGTGCCGTATATATATATATTTTTATACACTGATATGCTCTAGTTGGATTATGTGGACAACATGCCAGCCACCCTCCCCCCAATCCCCCAAAAAATGTCCTGGTACCCATTGTATCTAGGCTGGCTCAACCTAGGAACCCAGGTCAATTGTTTTATATCTCTGCCTTGGGGGAATTTGAACACATGACCATTGGGCTGGCAGGAAAATGTGCTCACTACTGCGCTACCGTGATGACTCCCTCACACAAACAGATTTATAATAGAATTTACACAACAATCAAAAGTAGGCTTGCTCACTACTTTAATGCTAGAAGTTCACAAAGTCATTTTTTAGCTTCAGCTAACACTCCATAACTCAGAAAGAACACACTGAACTCAACACAATAAAATCCTTATGATATACAAAGGCTGAAGGAAGGAAATAAATGAGAATGAGAATGAGAATGAGAGAGAGAGAGAGAGAGAGAGAGAGAGAGAGAGAGAGAGAGAGAGAGAGAGAGAGAGAGAGAGAGAGAGAGAGAGAGAGAGAGAGAGCAAGAGAAAGAAGGCAAGAGAGAGAGCGAGAGAGAGAGAGAGAGAGAGAGAGAGAGAGAGAGAGAGAGAGAGAGAGAGAGAAAGAGAGCATGAAAGAGAGCATGAGAGAGAGCAAGAGAGAGAGAGAGAGAGAGAGAGAGAGAGAGAGAGAGAGAGAGAGAGAGAGAGAGAGAGAGAGAGAGAGAGAAAGAGAGAGAGAGAGAGAGAAGATAATGCATGGAAATAAATATAAATCTACCAGCTCTAAAATGGAATACTGTTTGTCCTAACGCAGTCAAATCAATATGATAAATCAATGAGTCAATGAGTTTTGACATAGGGAGAGGATTATAAGCAAATGAAACAACAACACACAAAAACCACACTTAACAAATAAAATGTTACCTTTTGAACATTTTGAACTCCGAGCTTGGTTAACATTTTCTGTGCCTATGATGCAAAATAGATTAAAATGAGGGAAATTCTAGTTCTGCATTAATTGTCGTAATAGTAAAGCTGTGGTGGCATATTAGTAAGTGTGTTTGCCTTCTAAGACAGTGGTTTTGGTTCAATCACTGGCATTGTGTTTTCCAACCAGTATGGTTCTGAGGCCAATCCATCCATCCATCATGTGCCATGCCGGTAAGCGTGGGCGGTCATGTTTTGCCATCTCACTCGATCACCAGAGTCGTGGATCAGCTCCGTGTTCCTGTCTCGACCATGCCATGTGGCCAAGCCATCCAGGTATTTGCTTCGAGGTCTTCCTCTTGGTCTGTTCCATTCGATCTTGCCAGTTGTCACCAAGTTCTCCAATCCATTTCTTCTCATAACATGCCCAAAAAATTTTGACTGTCTTCGTCTAATGTCTCTAATCAGTTTACGATCTGGTCTCACAAAATGATTACCAGACTATTTTCAGATTGTTTTTGGAATTGCTTGGGAAGAATAAAAGAAATCTGCATTAAAACCACTATTAGAATATTGCAGTGTTACAACATTGAAATAAATATTAAATAATCATGAGATTCTTTGTTGCAAAATTTGAAATTCTGTGTCTAATATGTCTGTGTATATTAAATAGAAGGGAACATTCTTAACCAAGTGGATAATTTTAAATACCTATGAGCATTTATAACATCAGATGGAAGATGTACAACAGAGATTAAGAGCAGAATAGGGCAAGTAAAAGCTGCATTTCAGAAAATGAAGAGTATCTTATGCAAAAAGTCACTATCACTGAATGTAAGAAAGAGAGTGCTGAAGTGCTATGTAGAACCTGTATTGCTGCATGGCAGTGAATCTTGGAATGTAAATGAACAAAGTGAGAAGAAATAAGAAGCAAATGATATGTGGTTCTTGAGACGAATGTTGCAAATTCCTGGACTGCCAGAGTAACTAACAAAGATTGCCTGAAACAGGCTAATGAAACTAGAACACTATATACAACAATAAGAAAGAGACAAACAGCTTTCTTTGGTCATATGATGAGAAAAGAGGCATTGGAGAACATCATAACTACTGGAAAGATCAAGGGGAAGAGAGGCAGAGGCAGACTAAGAGAAATGATGCTGGATGGATTGAGACGGTGAATTGAAGAAATATCATCAGCAGAGTTGATCCAGAATGCCAAAGATCAAGATCTGTGGAGAGCCATGAACGCCTACGCCAATTAGCCAGGCACTTGATGATGATGATATATTTAAATGTTATAGCTAACAATAGAGCCTATGTCATGAACACTGAGACATTGGTGGTGGCTTCTGTTGTTGTGGACATTGATATTCTTTCTTAGTAGTTATTAGGCACTTCTCCGAATAACGGTCCCAAATTATTTCTTGTAAAAAGCATCCCTTAGAGGGCCTCATTAGGTGATTATGCTTGTTCAGGGGTGATATGTATAGTTATTGAGTGTGTGGCGGACAGCTAGACAGATCGATGGATGCAATAAATGTTTTTGGGCTTAGAGGGCCGTCACTGTTGTTGGAGTGTATACTTATCAGTTATATGTGGAAATACGTACGTACAAGATATAGATATATGCTCTGATGACAGTCAGGGCCCTCTGGGCCCAGGAAACATTTATTGCATACATCGATTGGACTAGTAGATTACGTCACACTGAACCGGAAGTGATCGACAACATCAACTAATGAGGCCCTGTAAGGGATACTTTTTACATTAAATAATTTGGGATTGTTATTCGGAGGAGTGCCAGTTATTATAATGATTTTGTTGTTGGTAGCGTTTGTTTAAGTCTGCAATATAGCAGCGCTGATTACACTGTTTAAACAAACTCTCAATCTTGTTGTGCTGGTTGTTTTTGAGAATGAAGTGATTATAAGCAAACATTTGCTAATAATGTAGGGACATTATTCGCAAACGGCTGGTCACGTGACCTATTCGCAAATGGCTGATCACGTGACCTATTGGCAAACAGCTGGTCACATGACCTACGTTTGACTACATTATTAATGTTTTTGGCAGTATCATTGTGTCCTCGGTAGTGTAGTGGTTAGTATCTCCGACTGTCACGCGGGAGACTGGCGTTCGACTCCCCACCGGCAATTTTTTTTTTTTTAAATTGAGTTCAAATACCCTTGTCGATGGACACCCAAACAATTGCTGCGGGAGATTCGGTAGCGGATCGCGTCATGCTGGTTACTTACGGAGGTATGTGAGCCGGTCGTCCAGAAAGCAATGGCAAACTACTGAAGGTAAAAGTAAAACTTGCCAAGACAGCAACAGCAGCTGAAAAATGCTGGTGTTGACTGCAATGCCCTGTAAAGGATATGCGAAAAAAAAGAAACACACAGACGAGCAAAACAGTGATATGTAAATTTAACCCTGTGTGAACTCTATCACCTTTGAACCCTCACTTCAAAGTTCATAAAAAACAAATGTTGACTAGAACTTCAGTTGCAAAGTGGAGGTCTGTCGACTTGGTTCACTTGAGATAGGATGACTAGTGTTGTCATTTACAGGCTTACTTTCATCTCGCGCGTATGCAAATTCAACGTTAAGAAGTTAGTACCGTGTCTAGGCATTCATTAGATATGGACATTAAAGTTTTATGGAATGAACTAGTATGTATGTAGTAAGTTCAAAAAGAAAGTGGGGTTTGAATAAAAAGAACTTGCAAACACAAGACAGATGAGAAGGGAGAATCAATAATAGTCTTCTTAACCCTTTAACAGGCATAGCGCCTGATAGCGTTCGATGCGTTAAACAGGCGTAGCGCCCAATCGCGTCTTTGATGACTAGTCGTTTTAAAAATGCGATCTCTCGGTTTTCCGACACTTCCGATCGCTACTTTCACTTTCGCCGATAGCTTGACAACGTGGCCGCCATTTGTAAACGCGCTACAATGACTTTGAACAGACTTTAACGGACTTTTTTTGATAGTTTTCGGGATTTTTACGCTGTTTTTCAAAATGGATTTCAGCGATTCTTCAAGTGATAGCCGAGATTTCGCTCTGTTCAATTTAAATGACATTAAAGGGCACGAAGTTGATTATTAATCGGAGCTAGATATCAGTGCAAAGCGTTACTTTGCATTAGCAGTCGTGAGTCGGACTTTAAAGAAAGTGATTATGATTCTGAAAATGTGTTTGTAAATTACCGTATAGATGACGGAAAATCACAAACAACATGCCGTATTTCGTAAATATTTGTGTTCATATATGGATTACCGGCAACAATCACGTGAGTAACATATTCTGCATGCTTTTCCCTTCATTGTGTTGTTTATTTTACTAAAATCGGTTGACTAACACCTTATTTGTGATGTTTTTACTAACGCGACCCGAAATTTTACAGAACCTGAAAAAATCTTGCCCGTTCAGGGCTACAAAACGGACAAGCGTCTGCCCTGTAAAGGGTTAAGCCAATCAACGGCGGTAGTAAACAAACATCACGTGACCAGCCATTTGCTAATAATGTAGGGACTTTATTCGCAAATGTTTGCTTATAAAGTCTCCCTTTTGAGAATCCATTATCATAATGATTATGGATTTTCATCATCATCAAGGGTCTTCCAACATTATTTTAGCAGCAAGAATATTCGTAACATACAAAACAAAATCATTTCATTATATTGATTATGGCTACACTGATGAAAATGGTTAAATATTGACACTACAAACCCTGATGCACAGTGTGGCGCTGGTTGGTGATAAATGTTACTTTTAAAGGCTATTGCCCATGATGATAATGTTACTGTTGTGTTGTTGATAATAAATTTAATAATGTTCACATTCATTCGAGTCCTCTTTCACTTTCACTTTCAAGTGTACTCCCCCCTGCTGTGAGAATCACGATATAATTTTAATTTGCTGTTTTGATTAGTTTTCACGAATAATCAGATTTTCACGCTAATAATTTTTGCCACTGCACTGAAGCAAAATTATGTTATGAAATATAAAACAATTCATTTACCTCTGCCTGTGCAAGTTTCTTCTCCTTCTTCGTTGGATCCATTGCATCGGTCAACCATTTGATTCCCAAGTAAGCGAGCGTAAAAGACGCTGCGACACCGAAGAGAGTGGAAAAAACCTTGGCGATTATTTGGTGTTTTGTAGACATAACCACAATTTCTGGCTCCCCTTTTACAGTTCTAGATACTTCTGAGACAACATTTGCAGATATGTCTCTGATGTTCTTGGTAAAGTCACTGAAAATCGACATGTTTTTCTACACTTACCACAGGCAGCCATTAACTTTCTAATAAATGTTACAATGTATCAGGAAACGAAACGAACAATCCAAATTGCGTCATCGTCCAAAATGTTTCAAGGCGATTGGAACTCCTGCAGCTGATGAAAGAAGCTTACCAAAAAAAAAAAGTGACTGGCGGCAACAAAGTTACAATTTAATCAGTTAAACCACCTGCAAAATTAAATATGACGAATTATAACTGGGGCCCGGAGACCAAATGAAATGGATACATATGCAGTGCAGGATTTACGTATAAGCTACACAAGCTACGGCTTGGGGCCCCCAAGAAAGTGGGAGACCCAAAAAATATTGTCCGAGTGAGCAATTTGTCACTGACATAGAATATCTGGACTTATAAAGGGCCCCATATTTCAAATAGCTTAGGGCCTAATCAAGTCTAAATCCGGCCCTGTACATATGACACCTTAATTCAACAGAGAACAGACGTAAAATAAGAATTATGCCATCTTATGATACAAGTATCACCATGCTTGTAGCAGGTTCTTAGCGGAACGTCTCCCTCATCGCGGCCTGGTCGATCCCTGGACAGGTCTAGGTCCTTGTGTATTCTCACGTCGTCGGTGCCGTTAATGTGTCCATCTTCGTGCGATCTCTCTCTCTCTCTCTCTCTCTCTCTCTCTCTCTTTCCACCCCCTTCTTCTCGTCTCTCCCCCAGGCCGTCTATACTTGTTCTTTCCAAATTACTGTGACGTGTAATATGGCCACAGTATTTCAGTTTCCCAGGCACTGTACTATGTATGAATTAGTTTTCTTCGATGTTTACAGCTTGTAGAATGTCAGTATTTTGCTTCCTCTTGGTCCACGATATTCTAAGAATCTTTCTGTAGCATTTAAACCAAAGGCCCCGATTTTCTTCCTTAGTAATTTGTGAAATATGTGAGACACGAAACATTCGTAGAAGAAGGAACTACTTCTACAACCTAGAGGTTCTGATGTGCTTGCTAAACTAAACGGTGTAGTTTATACAACAAGACGATATTGTTGGCTTTTAATATTTACTATATTCAGCAGATTCTACAGTTACGTGTCTTCTGGCATTAAAAATGTATCATATGTGTATCTGATATTTCACTCTTTAAATAATTTATTAAATGCGTCGGTTTAATCAAATTCGATAACAGTTTAAAATAAAATTGTCGGTTTTGGTAACCCCCTAAGGTCTTTTGGGTTTTTTTTTTTTTAAATAGTCATTGATTTTGTCATACCATTTATGTCCCTCCTGTTATGTGCAGGCACCAGTTAGTGGATGTTTTTGTTTATTAGTGATCGTTTTCGTTGTTCTCCATGCTTCTGATTCATAAAGTACTACGTTAGAATTGAATATTCTGAATGTTATGCTAAGATTAATTTCTTTTGCCTTCAACACATTTTGTATGACAAAACCACCAAACTGGAGCTCATGGAGAGAACTAGACAAATACTAATGAACAAAGAGGTGAAGAAAATCTGTCCCGATGGGGGTCAAAACCAATGGCCACTGGGCAAGCAGGCAAGTTCATATCCACTTCGCTACTGCGGCTCTCCTAAAAGTCATACGCACACACAAAGAAACTCACATCCAGAGACACACACCAGGTCGCGCTATCGAAAGAAAGTCACCTAATCTTAAGTCTGCCACGTGGGAGACAATGACACGTTGCAACAATAACTTCAGAAGAACACCCTACATTCAAGATGAGCAGAGTAGAAGCCGCGAAGACTATGAAGAAGATGCAAGAAGAAAACCTGCCTGCGAGCTGCAGCGAAACGCCAGAACCCGAAACAACCTCAAAGGAAGCTAGGACTTCTACACCAGTTAAAGCCACTCCCGTCGCTAAACCGACGCCAGAGATTATAACTACAACGGAAGCCAGAAACAGCGGAGAAGCCCGCAACACTAACAAGAAGCAGCCAGGCAGCTCACCAAAGACCTCCACACAGGAGGAAACAACAATTCACACGCAAGTGATCCGGGGCTTGTTTCCGGTCAAGGATATGCACTACTGACGAGCTCAAACGAGAGCGAAACTCGAGTATAGTGCTTCCATATTGACGTGGATGGGCCTTAGGTTCATACCAGAATACGATCAGCGATGCCAATAGTAGGTTGTGCTCAATATTTAAAAACTGAGGACTTTATCGGCAAAATACTGCTAAAACAGACAAGCGTTGGAGAAGCCCAAACTATCGGCGCTACCAACAGACAAGATACTTAGTCTGTTGCAAAACGAGCTGGGAAGAAACAGTATCGACCAGCCGCGCAAGACACCTTATGGAGTAGTGGTCTCCATCAACAAAAACCCAAAGACCACGACACTTATGCAGAAGATTGCAGAAAAAGAGAAAGCCGTCATCCAGCTCCACTACGGTATCACAGTAAAAGCCACCCGACACCACATAATGAAACGATAGGTCATCAAACGAGTCAAAACCCATCTCACCAACGACCAGATCAGGGAGACGCTGACGAGAGAGAACCGCAATCTCAAGATCCCAAGTGCTGAGAGGATCATCGGCAAGAATAACACCCCCACTACAGTCGTCATCGTAACATCCGAGGACGGAGTGATCCCTGAATTCATTAGATGAGACAAGAGAGACCAAGTTCCAGAGCACTACATACCGAGATTCCTGTAATGTTCTAAGTGCCAGAAATTTTGGCACACCCGTGCCACCTGCAAGAGTAAGGTGGATGTATGTAGATACTGCTCTGGACCCCATCCATACAGCCAGTGCCAGCAAGCAAAGACCGACAAGGACTTCAGGAGGCCCAACCCTAATAGAAAGTGCGCCAACTGCCTCGGCAACCTCGGCTGTCCCTGCCACTAAGACAGCAAGGAAGCCATGAAGATCGCCATCAAATCCAACCTACCATATAAAGAGGCTTGGAGGCGACCAATCGACTTACAAAAAGTGACAAAGCGCAACTGGAAGGCCAACTGAAGGACCTGAGATCACAGTTCAAAAGCTTGGAGGAAGGAAAAGACAAGACGCAAGGAACACAGATAATGGCCGTTCAGCGCATCCTGGACGAACTTAAACAAGTTCAGCAGAAGATTGAGCAGTATGTCGCTCAAATGGCGACAGAAAGAGAACATACAGAACTCCTCAAGTTTTTCAACAAGACCGAAACACCAGAAGCAGAAGATGCAAAGGCCCGGACAGAAGAAGAGGCAACAGAAGAAGAAATATAATTGGAGGAAGAGAACCAGAACTACAGCGACCAAGACCAAGAGATGTCGGGGGTCGTGAGAAAAAAAAATTGCTGGTCACCCCATGTACCAAATGGTCAACCCGTACACGACACAAGGCAGAAAAGACCCAGACGATACGAAGACGCGGAAATAGGTGGACAACCGGGAGAGACGACAACTTGTAAAACACCCTGAAGGAAACAGCACCACATGACAGGGTTGGTACACAGTCACTCCAGGCCTTAATAAGTGTGCGACTCTGTCCAGACATTTAAAAGCACAATGATGAAACGAACACAATTGCAGCAAGTCAACTTTTCAAGGAATCAGAGATACGCATCTATATTTTCGAAAGAAGAAGTCTTAGATACACTATAAAGGCCCCAATTACATCTAATTCGATATAGTCGAGGGTTGAACGGGGCCATTCGTCTTAAGCAAAGCAAGCAAGCAACAAAGAAACTATTAAATGACCTTTTTAACGACGCATTTGGTCAATTATAGTCAGGTCTTAGTAGATATGACTGAGCTACCGTAATGGCAGCAGACGGTACTACCTGCTTTCTGTTAGCGCCGAATGTTGGGCGGCGCTTACCAAACCCGACAACCCGCATTGCGCCGATGGCTTCGGGCGGAAGAGCGCAATTGGGAGGGTACAAGCCTTATCCTGGTGCCAGGAAATGCAACCTAAAGACAACATGTCATGGCAGGGCAGACCAGGCCCTAAGCCTTGGTTGGCAGCTGGTCTAAGATCCACGCTCCGACAGACGGACAGTTAGAGTATTGCATTGCTGATCCTGCAGCTTCAGATTGTCCCACCATTGTCACTGTATATGCACCGACACTCACTTCCCCTGATGTAATGAAGGATTTGTTGTATGTTGAGTTAGACTCTGTGATCAAGGCAGTTACAAAATTCAACTGCATTTATATGCTCGGTGAATTCTATGCTCGTGTGGGCAAGGACTCGAGTTAATGGCCAGTGTGCTTTGGAAAATACAACATCGTTCGCATGAATGAAAATGGGCAAAGGCTGCTGGAGCATTGCACCAGAAATGACCTATGTATTACAAACTTCTTTTTTAAAACAGAATAGATGCATAAGGTCACATGGAAACATCAAAGATCCGACCATTGGCATCAGCTGGACTTCATCATCACACGGAGACAACATTTGAACCACACATCCTTAACTCGAAGTTACCACAGTACTGACTGTGATACGGATCATTCTTTGGTTGTCTAAATAAATCTAGCCCCGGGATTAATATTATTAACACCCACGATCCTGATAAGTGCTTTGAGTTCCTACAGCAACTTGAAGACGCTTTCACTGATACATCAGAAAATTGTATAGCAAGTGAGAAGTGGGGTAAACTTAAGGAACCTATTTATAAAACAGCGATAGAGGTTTACGGCACTGTAGATCATAAGAGGCAGGACTGTTTTGAGGCAAACAGCCAGACACTGCAGCCATTGATTGATAAAAAGAAGATAGCTCTCTTAAGAAACAAGGAAAGAACAACGCGTAACACTCTCAGTGAGCTGAAGCAAGCTACGAAGGATGTGCAAAAGGCCACCAGGCAGTGTGCAAATGACTGTTGGATCAAGTTATGTGAGTCCATTCAAAATGCACGTGATAAGAGAAACATCAGAAGCATGTATGAAGGGATAAAGAAATCATATGGTCCAATGGTCAAAAGAAGTCCACCACTGAAAACATTGACTGGAGAAATCATAACTGATAAGAAACAGCAGATGGATAGATGGGTAGAGCACTATTTGGAGCTTTACTCTAGTGAGACCAAACTAGCGGATGATGCCCTCAACGCCATAGACCGCAACAGAAGTTTAGTGTGCCATAAATGAACTTGCAACTGGCAAGGCTCCAGGTTATGGTGGGATTCCAATAGAGGTTATCAGGAGTGGGCAAGACACCCTCGCTCTACAGATCCACCAGCTAATAGAGATATGCTGGCGAGAAGGACAAGTCCCACAGGATTTCAAAGATTCAAACATCATAACACTGTACAAGAACAAGGGCGATCGGAGCGACTGCAACATCTATAGGGGTATCTCACTTCTGTGTATTGTTGGGAAAGTATTTGCCAGAATTGTTCTGCGCAGACTTCAAGTCCTAGGAGATCAAGTCTACCCCGAACCACAGAGTGGCTTCCGACAGAACCGCTCTACCATTGATATGATATTCTCATTGCGACAAATGCAAGAAAAATGCCCTGAACAGAATCAACCACTGTTTATTGCCTTCATCGACCTGACAAAGGCATTTGATTTGGTCAGACGTTAGGGTCTGTTCAAGGCACTAAAGAAGATTGGCTGCCCACCAACTCTTCTATCCATTGTGGAATCGTTCCACACAGGCATGAAGGGTAGAATCAAGTTTGATGGTGCAAATTCAGAAGAGTATGAAATCAAGAGTGGAGTTAAGCAAGGTTGTGTACTAGCTCCCACCCTCTTTGGAATATACTTTTCACTTCTACTGAAATATGCCTTTCGTGATAAGGATGGTGGTATATACATTCACTCACGCTCAGATGGCGGCCTCTTCAATGCTCAGAGATTGAAGGCTAAGACCAAAATTAGGAGGGTACTGATCAGAGAGTTGCTTTTTGCAGATGATGCTGCAGTTACGACCCACTCTGAGGAAGAATTGCAATGTCTACTATCTGCATTCTCCAATGCTTGTTCTGAATTTGGTTTAACAATTAGCAAAAAGAAGACACAGATTATGTCACAAGGTGCACATGGGGTACCATCAATCTTTATTGACGACGCCGAACTAGAGATAGTAGACCATTTTACATATCTAGGATCGGTGGTAAATAGCAAATTATCCCTAGATCAGGAAATCAACATCCGGATTGGTAAGGCAGCAACAACAATGAACAGGTTAAGAAAAAGAGTCTGGGAGAACAGGAAGCTTACTGCCAAAACAAAAGTCCTTGTCTATCAAGCCTGTGTCCTTAGTACTCTTCTCTATGGCAGTGAAACCTGGACAACTTACTCACACCAAGAGAACAATTTAAACAGCTTTCATATGCGGTGTCTGCGAAGAATTCTTGGTATTAAGTGGCAAGACAAAATCACAAATACTGAAGTATTGGAAAGATCAGGTTGTGTGACAGTTTATTCCATGCTCAGTCTTCGTAGACTTAGATGGATAGGACATCTTAGGCGGATGGATGATGGTAGAATACCAAAGGATATCTTTTTTGGTGAATTACAGATGGGTAAGAGATCTCAGGGTCGGCCTCTACTACGATACAAAGATGTGTGTAAGCGGGACATGATTGATACAGGCATTGATAATGCACATTGGGAGCAAGTCGCCACTGAACGTGTTGCATGGAGGGCAAATATCAGAAATGGAATAAAGTCAAAGGAGAAAATTATTGCAGAAAAGTCACACACCAAGCGTTTGAGACGTAAGATGGTGCATGATGGTGGAAATGACCACGTGTTCACATGCACCCACTGTGAACGGACATTTACAGCGCAAATTGCCCTTATCAGTCACACTCGCTACCGCCATAGTTAAAAGTTATTATGTGTGGGATGTGGATTTTAATTCCTGAGAATGATTCGTTAAAATGTCTAGGGGGTATTATTGATTCTCTGTCACTGGTAAGAATGCAGGGTGATCAGGGATATTTACCACAAATCCCAGGAGGAAAGAGTTCCATCCTTGAAACAATGGCATCTGTGTGTAGGTTTCCCTTCCCACTTCATCACCCTTTAAATTAACTATAGATGCTAGAAGGATATTGATTGCTCACAACATATAAACAACCACTTATTGGACACCACATTTACTTGATGTACACAACACATTTGGACAAACAGTTCAGGTATTAACTCAAGATCTGCAATTACATATATATATAGATGTGTAATAAACACTATGCATTTTCAGACAGGCATGGGAATTCTTGCATTAATACAATATAGTACCCAGTGACCCCAGAAAAAAACAAGGTTATTACAAACAACACAACAACCACACATTGGTTCTGCTAACTTGACTCATTGTACCTAGATAAAATCACATTGGTCTAGGTGCAGAAACCCAACATACATACATTTATTTCTGACACCATGTACAATTCTCATATTTAAAAATAATGAGTGGGTGTCAAAATATTATACATATATGTCATAACATAACCCTTTAGGTGTACACCATTACCATGTAAAACAATCTTTACCCTTTTCCTGTCATTGAAGAAAACCACACTCATGAAAACAGTTGATACTAATAATTAAATTAATTAATTATAGTGTTCATTTAGGCGTTGCGGATGGGCATTCTTCTCCAGTGCAAAGCAGTTAATGTCCATAATTATCCGTGCAGAATTATACTCACAGTCATTTTCTACTCACAGTATGTCCACCGAAGTTGGCTGGCGAATGTTTCTAATCCATAATCCAAGAATAGAATTATACATAAGCACATATTCTCTCCATGGGACTGAATTTAAGAATACTCGGTTGCCATTTGGGTTGTGTTCCAATTGAAATTGATGCCTAGGTCTGTCATACTTTCAGGAGATGCAACTTAAGCTCTGCAGAAGGTTCTTCCCTATATCATCTTATCGATGAAAAGATGACGACTGTCCAACAGCTCGGTTTATGTTAACCGTTTCCCAATTTAGTTCAAAAGGCTTTGTCACACACCCGGTTCATGTTGATAGGCCATCCCACACTTGATGATGGGCAGTTAGGCTGACATGGGACCAGCATAGAGTTCTCATTCATTCCATTTCTGTGTAGAACATACAGTGGTGAATCATTCATTTGGTTTCATCTGAAGATTCTGCTGCAGGCATGTAACTGAAGAATATTACTCCACCACATATCCAGGTTTGCAAGCCATCAGGTGATTCCTTTGGTTGCAGGCGTAAAGGCATTTACTCATCTAGCTGCTTTCATATGGTTCTTTTGATGGTGTTCAGGTTTTGGACCTTGAGGTAATCTGGTGTAGTTATGGTTCAGATGTTCTGAAGTTGGTACATTTGTTTGTATTGGCTATAATGCTGTTTCAGTGTCTCTTCCCATTTGTTTGAGTTGGTGTTCATAGCTAGAACTTGGTGTTGCATGGCTGGAACCTTATGTTTGACTTTTGCAGCTGTGAGATGTTCTTTCGAAGACATCCATTGTGGATATTAACTTGGTAATCCAACCAACAGTTGAAGGTTACTCACTGTTGTTAGTTTTAGTAACTTGAAGAAGGATTGTCCCAGTTTCACTGACTTGGTTGAATGATGAGGCCATTGGTGATACTTCTCAGAAGTAACGCAAACGATACACTGTTGTCAGTACTCTGATGATCTTCATCTTTGTAGATTATTAGATCTTGAAGTCCATCCTGGATATTCCTACTAAAATAGGACTTAATCACTCACCCAATCAGTTATCTTCAACTTTTCTGTTGCTCGCTATGGAGCTATTGAGCGCCGCAGTAAACATTGAGGTATTGCTAGATCCAGACTATGGTTTTGGACATTCACTTTATGGCTGTTTACCCAGGATCCAGTGTTAGTGATATAGTCCCACCAAATTCTACTACCACCTGCTTCTCTTCAATAGCTTGAAGAGAATCATGTTTTTAAGGCAAAATACCTTCTCCCTGAAGGGAAAGGTCGACTTTCTTGCGTGGTGTCTTGACTAGAAATGGCCGCTTCAGTCTTTGTTTTCCCCCTCGCCAGGATTGGCCAGATACGGGAGAGAAAACAAGCCAAAATAAATTTAGCTGTGCCACGGTCAGTCTATCGCTGTTTTATTTTCTCCTACATTAAGTAAGTTACTTAAACAGTAATTGTAAGGGTTTGTTTATTTTTAAGGGAGTCCATAAATAGGAAAGGGTAAGGACGTTTTATTATACCACATTATGCCTTTTTAAAGCACAAACTATCGTCTGTCAAGACGGCAAGGTGCCAATGTCGATAAGGATGGTGGTATAAAAATTCACTCTCGGTCAGATGGCGGACTCTACAATGCTCAGAGATTAAAGGCCAAGACCAAAATTAGGAGTGTACTGATCAGAGAGTTGCTTTTTGCAGATGATGCTGCAATTACGACGCACTCTGAGGAAGAATTACAACGTTTACTACCTGCATTCTCCAATGCTTGTTCTGGATTTGGTTTAACATTTAGCAAAAAGAAGACACAGATTATGTCACAAGGTGCACATGGGGTATCATCAATCTTTATTGATGACAACTGGATATTGTAGACCATTTTACATATCTAGGATCAGAGGTAAATAGAAAGTATCCATGTATCAAGAAATCAACATCAGGATTGGTAAGGCAGCAACAACAATGAACAGGTTAACATAAAGAGTCTAGGAGAACAGGAAGGAAGCTTACTACCAAAACAAAAGTGCTCGTCTATCAAGCCTATGTCCTTAGTACTCTTCTTATGGCAGTGAAGCTTGGACAACTTACTCACATCAAGAGAAACGTTTAAATAGCTTTCATATGCGGTGTCTGCGAAGAATACTTGGTATTAAGTGGCAAGACAAAATCACATATACTGAAGTATTGGAAAGATCAGGTTGTGTGACGGTTTATTCCATGCTCCGTCTTCGTAGACTTAGATGGATAGGACACGTTAGGAGTATGGGTGGTGGTAGAATTCTAAAGGACATCTTTTTGGTGAATTACAGATGGGTAAGAGATCTCAGGGTCGGCCTCTACTACGATACAAAGATGTGTGTAAGTGGGACATGATTAATACAGCCATTGATAATGCACATTGGGAGCAAGTCGCCGCTGAATGTATTGCATGGAGTGCAAATATCAGGAATGGAATAAAGATAAAGGAGAAAATGATTGCAGATAAGTCATACACCGAGCGTGTGAGACGTAAGATGGTGCATGATGGTGGAAATGACCATGTGTTCACATGTATCCACTGTGGACGAACATTTACAACGCGCATTGGCCTTATCAGTCACACTCGCTACCACCATAGTTAAAAGTTATTATGCCTTTCTTTTAAGCACAATGTAACAAACTATCGTCTGTCAAGACGGCAAGGTGCCAATAATTAGGTGAATTATGCTAGAGCCGTATTGCTATATACAAATGGGCACTTGTAGGTGACCTAGTCAGTATAACCCCAGCTGTCTTTACTTCCTAAGACATGTCCTGGTACTAATTTTAAACTGGGTCGACATCGGAGCAAGGTCAATCTTTAAAATCCCCATAGAGAGTATATAAAGCATGGCTGTCAAATCAAGATGAAAGGGGATACAAAAGCGATTAGGTTGACTTGTACATTTATATGGTGACGTCCCGTGAGTTTCTATCGTTTGGGGGCGTGTCGTTAGATCCAATGGATCAGTTGTCTGATAAATTACAATCCTGCTGTGTAAAATTAAGGATGTATATTACGCTACTTATATCAGAAATGGAATAAAGTCAAAGGAGAAAATTATTGCAGAAAAGTCACACACCAAGCGTTTGAGACGTAAGATGGTGCATGATGGTGGAAATGACCACGTGTTCACATGCACCCACTGTGAACGGACATTTACAGCGCAAATTGGCCTTATCAGTCACACTCGCTACCGCCATAGTTAAGAGTTATTATGCCTTTTTAAAGCACAAGCTATCGTCTGTCAAGACGGCAAGGTGCCAATGTATTACGCTACTGCTGACACCTTGCCGTCTTGTCAGACGATAGTTTGTTGCATCACCTGTCTTCCTCAAGTTCCCACTAATGATACACTTGATGACCTGCCAACCACAGTGGAAGTAAACAAAGCCATCCAGCAACTTTCCAGCGGTAAGGCGCCTGGTCCTGATTCCATCCCAGCAGAGATATACAAGGCAGGTGTGCCGGTCCTAATAGAGCAGCTTCGCATGGTGAACGAGACCATGCCACAAGATTTCAAGGACGCGTCAATAGTCCACCTTTACAACCGACAACGAAACCGTCAATCCTGTGACAACCACCGAGGTATCTCCTTGCTCCCAATTGCAGGGAAGATACTCGCCAGAGTTCTTTTCAATCGCCTCACGGCCCATCTCGACAAAGGTCTTCTTCCTGAGAGTCAATGTGGCTTCAGAAAATAACGAGGAAATGTTGACATGATATTCGCTGAAAGGCAACTGCAAGAGAAATGTCAGGAACAGAACTCCGAAATTGCTCCACTTTCATTGACCTTACCAAGGCTTTTGACACAGCCAGCAGAGAAGGATTGGAAAATTATGGCGAAATATGGCTGTCCACGAAAGTTTGCCCGATTAGTACGGCTATTTCATGCTGGTATGCAGGCAAGAGTACAGGAAAATGATGAACTGTCTGAGCCCTTTCCTGTCACCAATAGAGTGAAGCAAGGATGTGTCTATGCCAGCTCAGAGGCAGACATGCAACACAATGTTTCAGCTTTCTCATATGCCTATGCCAACTTTGGGCTCAATATCAACTTGGAGAAGACTGTAGTTATGTACCAGCCAGCTCCAGGGGGAAATCATACCGTGCCGAATATCAAAGTGAATGGCCATAGACTAAGTGTTGTGGACAAATTCAGCACTGTGTCACAAGCTGGACTGTTTATCAGCGACACGCTAGGAACTTGTGAAGCAGCCAGGACTGCAAGAGTTGTGAAGAAAAGGCTGGACAGAAAAACCACTGTAGGAGATCCGCCTCCTGGAACGTCAGGCATTCTTTGCCCACATTGTCAAAGAATATTTCGAGAGAAAATAGGCCTTATCAGCCATCTTAGAACTCAGGGCTCCATACTTTCAACCCCACTGGATGAAATGAATGATCATCGTCATTCTTGATGGACAAACAACACATTGTGCTTATAAATGACATAATAATTGCAAAGCATAGGGGTAGCGAATGATCAGACCAATACGCGCGATTAATGTTTGTCAACAATAGATGCATGTGAACACATCGTTATTACCACCATCAAACGCCATCTGACGTCTCCCACGTTTAGTGTGCGACCTATCTGCAACCATTTTCTCCGTTGTCTTTATTCAATGTCTGATCTTTTCACTCCATGCAACGCGATTAGCGGCAACTTGCTCCCAAGGTGCAATATCAATGCCTGTATCAATCATGCTCTACTTACATACATATTTGTACCGTAGTAGAGATTGAGCCCAAGATATTTTACCCATATGTAACTCATTTAAAAAGATGTTCTGTGGTATTCTACTATCGCCCATCCCCATAACGTGCCCTATACACCTAAGTCTAAAAAGATTGAGCACTGAACAAACCGTCACACAACCCGATCTTTCAAATAATTCGGCTTTCTCCATTCCATGTTTTTAAGTTTGTTAAACAATTAGCAAAAATAAGACACAGATTATGACACAAGGTACACATGAGATGTCATCAATCTTTATTGACGACGCAGAGCTAGAGATAGTTGACCATTTCGTGTATCTAGGTTCAGAGATAAACAATAAATTATTACTAGGTCAGGAAATCAAAATCGGGATTGGTAAGGCAGAAACAGCAATGAACAGGTTAACAAACAGTCTGAGAGACTAGGAAACTTACTGCTAAAACAAAAGTCCTGGTCTATCAAGACTGTTTCCTGAGTACTGTTTTTTTTTTTTTTTTAGCAGTGAAACCTGGTCAACTTACTCACACCAAGAGAAATTTTAATAGCTTCCATATGCGGTGTCTGTGCAGAATTCTTGATACTGTCATTTTACTGCCAATATAGTACATTGCGGTGTATGGCAGAGGAGTCTTTGAGCCTGAGGAATTAAGGCCGCCTGGCTAGTGCAGTCGCCGCGAACTGTGCGGGTTAGGATTTTCTTTTTGCCCCCGACAGAAAAAAAATCCGACACCTTACCGAGGGATCGAACCCGGGCCTCCCGAATGAGAGTCCGACGTTCTAAGATAAACAATAAATTATCACTAGGTCAGGAAATCAAAATCGGGATTGGTAAGGCAGAAACAGCAATGAACAGGTTAACAAACAGTCTGGGAGACTAGGAAACTTACTGCTATGTGAGATCGCTGAAAGCAATAACCATTGGTTGATTATGTTCACGGCATTGTTCTTGCCTTGTAGCAATAATAATAATATCATATTTAATGGCAGACCGCATAGAAAGAAAGTATATGAAGCATGGCTATGAAAACAAGAGAAAAGTAATCAACTTGACTTGAACATTTACATGGTGACGTCCCGTGAATTTCTGTCGTTTGGAGGCGTGTCGTTTGAAGCAATGAATCAGTTTTTGACACATTGCAATCCTGCTGTGTACAATTAAGGAAGTATATTACGTTACTGTTGTACGGGTAAAACCTACACTTTTATATTCAAATTCGACGTAATTTGTGTGTGTGATGTTGTGGATACATTAAGAGTGAATAAATATGTGATGATAGAAACAATTTGAGAAGTAAAACAGGACGTTTATTTATTTACTTAAAAAAAATCTAAATAGGACTTTATGATTTATCTAACCGTTGCCGTTCGTTAGCGAAAGTAAAAGTTGAATAACTTAGTTCTTAAATTTTATATGTAAGGGCGTTTGTGTAAATTCTAACACATGCCTTGAACTTAGATGCTATCTTACTTATAATGATCATCTATCTCACAATCTATAACATAACATAACACTAACAGGCGTATAGTGTAACATAACACACAAGAATTCTAATTTAATTATAAGAGTGGTATATAGAAATATTGAAGTCGCACATATAAATGACAGTACATCTTTGAAATGAGTAGGGGAAAAGTAGCCTAGCATTACTATTATTATATTAAGGAATACATTTAAAGAAAGGAAATATTGTCCAATGGCGAAAAACGGGACTGCGTGCGACGTGATCCGGGAACCTTCGGTGTACGTTTCAGCAGAAATTCAAGGATATTTAGAAAAGAAAAAAGGAGTGAGTATGTATACATTTGCCATGAACTACACTGTTGCTCACATAAATTCTCTTCTTATTTTTCTCGTTTCTTCCCAACCTGTCTCTCTCCCTCTCTCTCACACTCTCTCCCCCTCTCTCTCCCACTCTCCTGCAGACACACATTACTCACTGGAACGTCTAATCCTAAAGTTAATTTTATCTCGTATTAACTATTAATCCTCCTTACCATTATGAAGCTGGTCCTTTGTTGTATAAATATAACGAACTTGTTTAGAAATTATACATTTATTAGGCCTTTCCATTTTGAGTCTCATTTCAACACATTGAACCAGAGCCTAAAACAACTCCCCTTGATATATAAAGTTTCTTACAAGGTTATAATATCTCCTCCCTTGATCTGTAAATTTCCTTACAATGTTAGAATATCTCCTCCCCTAGATATGTAAAGTTTCTTTCAAAGCTAGAATATCTCTTCCCCTAGGTATATAATTTCCCTTACAAGGCTAGAACATCTTTCCCCCTAAATATGTAAAGTTTCTTCCAAAGCTAGAATATCCATTCCTAGATATGTATGTACTAATTTACAGAAACTGAAATAAAACAGCTTTATATAACAACTAGCAGGTAGTATATATATCATACTGCAGTGTCACTAACATCAACCCAAAACATGTACCTCTTAACATCCTGAAATAAGTTATAACACTACCAACACCATTCAGATGATTGTAAGGTAAATATAATAAAGCACTTTAAAAGTATCTATGATAGTGAGCCATATACATATGAAATTAGATAACACAGGAGGCTTCCAGTGCATTCTTTTAACATCACATTCATTCTCTTACCCATCCACCTCACTCACTTACTCGACCATCTGACACACTTACCCATCCATCTCGCTTACACATTGAGAATAATTAATCACTTACTCATATAATAACCAATTTGCACTTCTTCATTCACTTACTCAGTTGCTTAAACAACCACAAATTCATGCATTCACTTACTTATACAACCATCTTATTCACACATTAAAACATAATTAACCACTTACTCACATGCTATAAAAATAGCTCACTTATTCACCCACTTACTTAACCACACATATAACTACAAAGATGCTTGCTCACTCACTCACTCACTCACACCAACCACACAACTACAAGCTAGCTCACTCACCAACCCACTGACCCACCCACCCACCCACCCACTCACTCACTCACTCACACTACCATTTTATTAACCACTAACACACTCTTTCCCTCACTCACCAAACTACTTATTCACCCATCCACCTAATCATTCACTGAGTCAGTTTCCAACAAAATGTTTGTTTTTACAGGTTCTTGGTGCCAAGACAAAAAAATGGTGCTCTTTACAAGGATTGACCCTTTACCTACAGAAGGTACATTCACTGAATGACACACACTGACTATTAGGTCCTAGACATTTAACCATGTTTGTAATACTCTATTCTCTGCAGTTATGTATGACAATATCAGTGTATGTTGACATTCCTGACATTCTGTAATCATGACAATATCAGTGTAGACTGTCATTCCTGAGTTTCTGCAATCAGTGACAAAATATCAGTTTATGACAATGGTGTTTGTCCATCAAGAGTGATGATAACCATTCATTTCATCCAATGGGGTTGAATGTTTGGAGCAGAAGTTAGATGAAAAATGATCTGCTCAATGAATTGGATTAGAGTGAGGAAGAGTTGTGCAATTCGTCGACCACACTCTCTCATCCGAGTTTATCTAAATCCAATCACAAGAGACAATATATGAGTGTAGATTGCCATTCCTCACTTTCATCATCATCAACATCAGTATCATCATCATCTTCAAATGCAATGCCAGCTTGCAGGGGCGATCATATCCCTACTTAACAAATCTCTACATCAAGATAAAAGATTGTCTAGTACTTTGTTTGTCATCATGTCATGTATCTTTTTTGTATTTAGAAGTATTCCTTCTCTTATATCAGCTGGCAATACGTTATTTTTTCTTTTCTCATGACATGGCTAAACACAATTGTACCTGTTTTTTGTTCCTGTCTTTGATGAGTATTATTTATGTCCAATTTTCTTTTACATTTTCATTGCTTATTTTAATGGGCAGTAACATTTTCATGAGCCCTCCTAAAACATGTATTTGACTTCAGTGGGTTTTGTTCAAGTTCTTGGTGGTTTACTAATTGTCCTTGATCCACTTATGGATGTTTAAATTGATTCAATGTAATACATAGCATTTGTAATCCAGACTTTCAAAGATTTCATGCAAACATTGTTCTTCTTTTCATAAAATGTAGTTTTCACTTTACTTATTCAGACTTTCATTCCTGTGGAATATTTTCCATCTGATATTATTTATGTAAACAAATAATTGCATTTCTTGACTTAATCAAAGCAGTATCACTTACCTTACCTGTACAATAAGGGTCACATAATTTTTGGATATTAACAATACTGATATCAATTTGCTATATAAGTTAAGACCTATCATTATACTTTCTATCATACTGTACCAGTAATTTCCTGTTGCTCTGTCTCTGGTTTCATTGCTCAGCTACTGAGTTGAGTGCTTGGTGCAACACATTACAACCCTGCTTGTTTGTTCAAACTACTGGTATCCTCTTGGACAGTGAACTGCATACTCAATTGAAGGAAAGCTTGTTGTTGGTGTTCTAGTGATTGTTGCCTTGTTGAAACTACTGTTTCCTTCATAAGTTCACATGGAACAATGATTAGCATTTGTGTGGTTTTTACTGGCACAGAAACTGATCACTTATGCGGTGACCTATTGCAATAAGATTGGAACCATACGACTATGACTTCTAGTCTGCTATTATATTTGAGTTCTTGCTATAATACAGTGTCATCAGCATATACTAAGCTGTTTATGTTCTGAAATCTCTAGACTATTTTCTATAGACAGCACTATCCATCCATCATGTGCCATGCCGGTAAGCGTGGGCGGTCATGTTCTGCCATCTCACCCGATCACCAGAGTCGTGGATCAGCTCCGTGTTTCTGTCTCGACCATGCCACAAGGCCAAGCCATCCAGCACTATATGTTTACTGAATCATGAAAATTAGGTCACACCATACAAACATCAGAAGGGGTCAGTCAATATTTCTTAGCCACTTTATGAGAAAAGAAAAACTGAAACATATTGTAACAACTAGCAAAATTCAGTTGAAAAAGAGATAGGTGAAGGCAGTGGGAGAAGATCTAGACAGCCTTGTATCAAGGCATGGGAAGATTTCAGCACACAAATTAATCTATTCTGATTACGAATTCAAACTTTGGAAAAGCATTGGTGCACATAGCAGCTGACACTTTATCATGATGATTATGACAGTATATGTTCTTGTGTGCCGAAGAGTTTTAAATGTTAAAAATTTCAAAGACATCACTGAATGTTTACAATATACTCAATGATACGGAGAGTTTTCTTCCTTGGCTGTAGATATTACCGTATTTTACGGACTATAAGACGCTATGGACTATAAGATGCACCTTAATTTTTAAGCAATTTAAAAAAAAAAATAACATTATATTATTATATTATATTAATTTTGAGTATAAGATGCACCTGCATTTTGGAGGCAATTTTTTGAAGAAAAAAGTGCGTCTTATACTCCGTAAAATATGGTAGATCAAAATGAAGTTAAAGACTTCCTCTAAGGCACTGGAATGCGTCAGAAGCACAGCAGTTACTATGCTAACTTGCTGGTCCTGTGTTGAAATTCCCATCAAGGCAAAGATTGTTTAAAAACTGACCTGGTCTCCCAGGTCAACCTAGCCTAAAAGGGATAATGGGAAATGTTCAGGGAGATAAAGGCAGTCTATGTGATATTAACTACATCACCCATCTTGTGTTAATCATATCATACAAATATGGGGCTAGCTTCATATACCCAATATATCTCAAGGCATGTGAAAAGGCTCTTTATTATTTCTGTTTTGTTTTACTAAGTCACTGAGTCATAAAACTGGTATATCTAAATTTGCTGTGCACAAGAGAGAGGAACATTTTACAATAAAATGAACCGGTCACTTAATGTTATAAATCCATAATTGTACCTGTTTTGGCTACTATTTTTGGGAAGTAACAGTGGTCAGCATGATATTGACTACATTATGTAACGAGCATAATTTAGTCTATAAATTTAGTCTATAAAAATATTAGTCTAACACAGTATAAAAAGTGAAGAAACAGGTTCTTTTATTATAGTAATAGCCAGCAATATGTAAAAAAAATATAGTATAGATTCTTATTATTATTATAAATTATCAATGTAATCTTTTTAATTTAATGTATTACAAAGTGGTTATTTTATACTAATTTAGTGGAATATGTGTGATTAGTTTCTTCAATGGTTGCCGCAGTATTGTAATGGCTAGCATGCTTTCCTTGTGGCTTGATGGTCATGTGTTTGAACTTCCTGCAAGGCACGGAACGATTTTCACTTACCTGGGCTCAGAGGTCGTGCCACCCTAAAATGGGTAATAGACAGTTTCCTGATAAGTGGATCTAAAAATATTGGGCTAGAACCATATAGTCAATGGACTCCATGGCCTGAATAGGTGTCATTTAGTTTCTACTTTACCACACACCCAACAAATACTCTTCAGGGCATAGAAAAGAGTCCTTTACATTACTTTTACAGTTTCTTGAGGTGAATGAGAGAGAGAGAGAGAGAGAGAGGGAGAGAGAGAGAAAGAGAGAGAGAGAGAGGAAGGGAGAGAGAGAGAGAGAGAGAGAGAGAGAGAGAGAGAGTCAAAATGTTTCTGCCCCATTTGACATTTGCTTATATCTCAACTCTCCTATTTCATTCCAGAAACAAAGTGATGTTGTAGAGACTATTGACCTTACAGATGTCGACCAAGTGCGAAAAGTCACAAATGAAAACACAGGGACACATTTTGAAATCTGTATGAAAAAGAAAAAAAGCCACATATTTGTAAGTGCTGTGCATATTGAATGATGCGATAAATTAAAAAACATAAATGTCAGTCTTTGCTTTAAAAACTTACATGTACGTAAACAGACAAACCCGCATTAGAAAATAGCAACAAGGAACCACAAAACAAAGACACAAATGACACTAAACTAACTACATTAAATGTTGAAGTGCTTTAGAATGATTAATCATCTTAAGCAGCTTCCCATATCTGCCTTGGGCTTACATAACTGAAATCTTGTCATTGCTATAGAATACAACATGTTTGCTACCATTTTAACAATTTTAAGTCATAACTGTGACAAACCCCTACTTCTTATTTTCTGCCATCCATTTTTGTTTGGTCCAAGCCTAATGTTTGTTTGGCCCTGAATCTGTTAAGAAAGAAAATGAAAACCACACTCTACAATCACATAACACAGAACACTAGATGATGAGATTCACCTGTCAATGCTTCCTCAGTCTGAAACATGCAATTTGGAAAGGTTACTAATAAAGGTGTGAATGACATTACCATATCTTTTAAAGTTACTAGGGTTACATTTGGTAGTACCAAGAAGTAGCACTTTGTGGATTGGAAGCCTGCTTCTGACAAGTATGTCTTGCAGGTCTCAGCTGTTGACCACTACAGGGTTTTCCTTGACGACCTGCTAGGTGTCCAGATCTGAATGGAGCATGTTGAGATGGCGGTGGATGATTTTGGAAGCAGAATCTTGTTTATCTAATTTATTTAATTGACATGGCATTCATTCATTCATTCATTCATTCATTCATTCATTCTGCAGCATGTTCTTTACAGAACCCTGCTCCCATAACAACCTTCTGGAAAACTTCTCGGTCATAAGTAAGATGTCCGATACACCCAACTGGATATAATCTGCCACATCCTACACCCATCTTCTCTTTGACCTTCCTCTTCCTCTCTTCTCGGACATATACCCCTCCATTATTTTTCTCTCTACACTTTCATGATGTTTTAAGTGACCAGAATGTTTCAATTTTCTTTGTTTTATTGTCTTTAGTAGCTAACCTTCTTCATTATGGCATACATCAATAAAACCAGCAGGAAACTAGTAGATACATTCCAAGAACAGTTGATGGATATCCTCAAGGAGGCGTCCAAACCAGCCTGTCTCTGCTTTAATAGCTCTAACCTCCAAAATTAAGTAGTTATTTCTGTCACAACCATAAAATCTTGCTCTAGTTACCTCACCACTTGTTTTATTTTGGGGAATCACACCACTAACAAATGAAAGTTCTCCAACAAAGAAGATTCAATATTAAACATGTTTTTTTAATTAAATGTGAGGCCTATCCCGTCATCAACCTTTCAACTGCTTTTTAACTTCAGAAGTTAAACGTGAACATTTTCTGCATTTCTTATCCCTATTTTATCTTTATGAACAGATATCTGGAGCATGCTTTGATATGTGATTCACACATGGTGCTATTAATAGACTTAGATATTCTGTCAATCCATTATTTACAAGGGTGACATACTCCTGCTCTGTTTCTATAGAATTTAACTGTTAGAGTTCGCTGTGTGGTACTGTTTTATATTTTGTTATATGACTATACTATCTTACTTTATGTTACATTATATATTAATATTATATACATTGTTAGCTACATTTTATACAGTAAAGACCATCTTAGGCAATAAATATCTGCTATATACATACATACATCCTTACACACGCACGCACGCACGCACACACACACGCACACACACACACACACACACACGCACGCACGCATGCATGCATACGCACGCACTCACGCATGCACACACACACTTATGCACACACACACACACACGCACTCATATATGCACACATGAAGGCATTTCATATCTATTATTTTGATTTTCTTTCTTTCTTTTGTTGGGAGCTTTAATGATGCTGGTAGCCTAATGTTGACAGGAAAACTGTGTTGAACAATGCCCTTTATTATTATCTGTTTGTTTTCGTAACATCTGTCCATTAATTTGATTTACATTGTTGCACCTATTTAAGCTGCACTGGTTTCATAATGTAATTATAAAACCCTTTTCAAAATCAAATAGAACAAGAAGAGAACATTATTAGAAAAACTAATGATATTTTTTTCAGAAAAATTTTCCATTCTCACAGAAGTCTAAAATAACAGTATATTAGAATAAACTGGGACATGCTTTTCAACAGTTATTTTATTATAACATTAAAAAATTTGTTCATAAGTTACTATTTGAACTTGGATGTGACATGATAGTTAAACATTGACAGCAAAGAAAGGTAGCCATTTCTCCTCATAGTTATGTGACCAAATGAATATGATATTTCTAGCACTGATGACTTCTCGTTCATAAAGCAATGGCAAACTTCTGAACGTAGAATTGCCTAGAAAATCAACCTGTGGTTGGGGTTGATTGCAACGTCCTGCAAATGACATGCAATTAAAATAAAGTGAAAATAAGGGTAATAAAGCAATGAAATAATAATAAACTAAAGAAATAAAGATTGTCAAAAGAACATGTAACAAATAAATTAGAATTGTCTGGTGACAAGCCTTCGTCCTTTTGTTTTAAAATGTTGCATATCCCTTACAGGATGATGCAGTCAACACCAGCATTTTTCAGCTACAG
Organism: Cepaea hortensis; assembly: GCA_963921405.1. Lineage (NCBI taxonomy): Eukaryota > Metazoa > Mollusca > Gastropoda > Stylommatophora > Helicidae > Cepaea > Cepaea hortensis. The sequence continues at coordinate 100,113,118 of OY992880.1, read as the reverse complement.
TTGATGTACTAGGCAAGTTTTACGTTCAGTAGTTTACCATTGCTTTCTGAACGACCGGCTCAAATACCCCCATAAGTTACCAGTGCGATGCGATCCGCTGCTGAATCTCGCGCAGCTGTTTTCTCCATGTGAATATATGGGAATACGAACAATGTTGTTAACCCCTTGGCCAGGGAGAGCCTTCATCAGCAAACAACAATGCCGTATAAAGACAGTTGAACACTGAATTATCTGCATTATTATTTTGCCTTAATGTTTTAATCTTTATGTTCTTTTTTGTCTTTGTCTGTTGTTTTTGTTTGCTTATGAAGATTTGTTACAACAACATTCTCTGCCACTTGTGTTCATGTTTTTCTAAAGGTGACCCTCTTGACATTTTGTTTATAACATGTTTTTTTGTTGTTGTTAACATCTTTAAAGAGCAGAAAGGACAAGCAGGAAGCATATTTTATAAAATTATTTTGAGGAATTCTGATTAGAAAGAATGCTTGTCAACAAGCTTAAAGCATTCACATAATTCAATATAAAAGGTATGACTAGGAAATCAATGTCATACATGTGTTATATTGAGTATTTATTAGTGAAAGCACCTCATACTATTCATGCAGAATATTCTACTTATACACTCTCAGTATATGAGTGAGTGGTGCAGTTAACATCTTCCCTCCCTACACCTTTTCAAGCATGGGTGAATCATCAGAATACACTCCTGAATAGCATGTAATCTTTATTTGTTTATGCATAATGTGCCACACGCTCGACAATGTCAGATGTGTGGTGAGTATTACCATCAACATAGTCCTCAGGAAACTCCACCCCGCACACATGACAATTTTCAGATCCACATCAGGGCAATTTGGAAAACTGGCTGGAGCCCCTGGATTGAACCAGCCTAACATGGGCACCAGACATCTTGAGCAGTTGGGAAGTAAAAGCAGCCTGCATGATGCTGATCACATCACCCCCAAGTGCCGATAGATCTATAAAAATAGAGGGAAGGGGTCTAGCACCATACATCCAATGAGCCTTAAAATGTGTACAAGGGTGCTTTATTTACTTTTTAAATCAGATATTTCTTTATTTAACCAGGTCTGTCCATCAAATAAAGACTGTATGGCTTGGATTCAGGCTTTGCAAATTGCCATTGCACGAAAGAACACAAGGTAACTGTTTCATGCTGTTTGATTAAAGCAGTGAAGATAGGGAGAGGGCATTTTTGTCTTTGAAATAAAGTAATTTTATTTTATGTTTTTCCTCCTGCTTCGTTCCTCTTTTCAGGGAAGCGTGTAACATATAATAAGTCAAGTGACTGAAGAAAATAAAGAGAATTAGTGTAAAAGTAATTAGAACAAATTATTGCTTACAAAATGCAATTTAAAACATATTATCGGTTATCAGTTATCAGTTGGGGCATCTTCATTGCACTCCATAGGTGCTCAGATCCTCCCCCCGGCATAAGCATCAGCGTTCGGTGGCTAATAGTACCAGTTCTGTTGGTTAACGAGGCACCTCATTTTCGCGATGTATCTCTCGTGTCTGGCCATGCCAATTCTTACTCCAAGTCTTTCATCCTGGACAGTGATGTGGATTCACTGACGTCAAAGTCTTCTGTTCTCGCCATATCTTTAAGGACGTTAATAACATCGGCACGATCCATGGGCTGGCCATCTGCAGGGGGTGCAGAGCCAGCCAGTTTATCAGCTCGTTCATTTCCCTCGACTCCTGCATGTCCCGGGACAAAGATGAAGGTGACTTTACGGACAACAGACTTCCTCAGCGACTCAATCCACTGTCTACGTACAGATTCAGCTTCTACCTTCCAAATCATGCTCATTGAATCACTTAGTACACACACGTTGGTATAATGCTGTGCTTCTAGCCGTAGGAAAACCTGTGTTACTGCCATCACCTCCATCGTCATGCTGCTCTTGGGCATAGTGTGGGCACCACTGGAAGCTTCGACCTTCCGAATCATGCTCATTGAATCACTTAGTACACACACGTTGGTATAATGCTGTGAATCTAGCCGTAGGAAAACCTGTGTTACTGCCATCACCTCCATCGTCATGCTGCTCTTGGGCATAGTGTGGGCACCACTGGATTCTTGAACGGTTCGGCCCGCTGAATGGGCTGTAAATGCCCATGTACTTCTCTGCTTCTTTACAACAGATCCATCTGTATAGATGAGCACTTCAGGGTTGTCTGCATATTCATTGATGAGCGCGCTGACCTCTGCATTGACAGTGACAGGGTTCTGTTCTGTGCACTGTCTGTCAAGTGTGATAATGCAGGAGAAGGTGCACTTAAAAGCTGGAGGCACAGGCATCCATTCCTTGCCGGGATTGATACTGGTAGGACTGCAGACCTGTCTGACGACATCCTCCACCCGACCTACCTTTGATTTGCTCCTCTTTAGCCTGTTGCCCTTTTCTCTGAATATATCTTCATGCAGAGGGTGCTGCTCATCCGCACTTATTTTCAAGTATACACGAGCTCTCCAGATCTTGATCCTGTGGTTCATTGTTGGGAAGTCAAGGAGGTATCTCATTGCTACACAGCTGGTGTCTCTTGTGCAGCCTAAAATGATACTCTTGGCTTCGTTTTGTACCTTTTCAAGTCTTCCAATCTGTGTAGGGCTGACAGTAAGGATGGCCAGGGCATACTCGATGGGTGAAAGCACCAGTCCTTGGAACAGAAGTATTAGCAGTCTTTTCTCGATATTGGTAGTCGCCATGACTCTCATTGCTGACAAACCTTTTTGAGCTTTTGTTATGACATAATCGAGATGATCTCTGAAGGACAGGCTACGATCAAGCCTCACACCAAGATATGTCATCGACTGGGTTCTACTCAAAATGCTCCCATCCATTCTCACTGCCGTCACGTCTGTGTTCACAATATCGTTATTTATGGAGAACCATGTAACCGATGCCTTTGTAAGGTTGACAATGACACTGGCATCCGCACACCATGAGGAAATTTGATCTAGTTCGCCCTGCATATCATTGGCAACCGCCTGTCTATCTCGACCCTGTCGATACACGAGAATGTCATCAGCAAATGACAGAGTCCTACCCCTCCCGTTCAACTGTTGTTCAGTGATCGGCACCGTATACACGTTGAATAGTACTGGTGACAGTGGTGAACCCTGTGGCAATCCTGGACATATTGTTGTCGGCTCAGAAGACCAACTCCCACATTTTAGCACCACCTTCCTTTGGAGCAGGACTGCAGCTTTCCATCGTACAAGGTGAGGGGACAACTGCTCGAAGGATGCTTTATTGTATGCGTCCTCTAAGTCTATGGCAGCCGCACATGTCTCTTCTCTGACCTGAATCCTTTGTAAACATCTTGAGCAAAGACTGCCGCATTCAGCCATGACTCTTTATTAGGTCTGTATCCTTCAAGTGTGGGCGGGAAGCAGCCGAGTTGTTCCAAGTCACAAGCAAGTCTCTGTGCTACAATTTTCTCCAGTAGCTTGCCAGCAGTGTTCTGCATTGTAATGATTCTGAGCCGCTTATCTTGGAATGGTCTTTGTGCGGTTTTGGCAGCGGCAGCAAGTAGCTGTGTACCCATTCCTCTTTGATCTGACCCCTCTGGATACTGGTGTTGAATTCTCTGGCCAGTTCTTCCATGTCATCATTTGACATCACCAGTAGGTCACGATATCGGATGCCGTCTGGGCCTGGGATAGTGTTAGGTGATTTCTTGAGTATCGCATGTATTGTCTGAGCTGTGATTATATATTCTTCATCTATCCCAACCCCATTGCACAACTGAGAGAGTGTCATTGTGGTCCTCTGTCTGGCGGGCTCGTCTTTCTGGTCAGTCTGTTCTATGTAGCATGCAAGAAGGGCCTTACCTTTATCCGCATCCTACTTTTTCCATGTGAGGTCTGTGCTTTGAAAGTCTGGAATACCCCTACATTGTGCAGCAATGTATTATAGGGCATAAGCTTCATAGAATTAATGGATAAAATAGATTTTATAAAAGATATCTATTCAGCAATCTAGCAGACAGAGAAAACTTAGAAAGAAGTATGCACTAGCAAAGCAAAGGTATTCCCATAGCAGATACTGCCATAGGGGTGTGAAGTGTTAGGCCTTCACATATTCTAGGCTACAACATATGAGGTGGGGTGGCCAGTTCACTTCCTCATCACATTTCCTGCCCAGACAATTCCCGGAATATTCTGAAAATTTGTGAGGCTGGGTCCATCCCTGCTCAGGAGATATAATTATGCTTCAGCTGGGGATAGAGCCCAGACTACTGTCTTGCCAGGCAAATGTTCTAACCACTATATCATCATGGCTCCTACATGGAAATGTACACAATGATGAACATGTTGTCAACTTTTGCAAACTATTAAATGTTTATAATTATAGTCCATATATTCATTGACAAAGCATTAAATACACATTGTTTCTTTTCTTCCCTACAGTCAACAGAGTTCATGTTCTGTCACTGGTGAAGGATCAGTTACTGATGATAAAAATGTGTACAATGAAATTGATGAAGCTTTAATGAGAGAATCTTGTGTGCGTAGTATGCATTTATTTGAAACACAGCCATATGTAACATCTGGTCCTTCTGACTACACTGAGCCGGATGAGATAGAAAGAAGTGTAAGAAAATTTGACAGTGATTATTGTGAAATTGGAGATTTCAGAAACACTCTGCATAAATCAGCATCAGAATCAGTCTGTGATAATAGTAAGCTTTCCACACCATATGCTGCTATTGACCAGGTGTGTTGTGATGAAATAAGTGCAGCTGCAGGGAATCCTGTATACAAATATGTCTACTCTCAGGTAAACAAAGTCAAAAAGTCACCATTATTGCATAAAACTAGTGTGTCGGAAAATGACATAGCACAGACTGGTGACACCATAGATGAAAATGTAACTTATGAAATTATAGTAAATAGTGTCATGGAGAAAGAAAGCAGTTCAAATGGAGGTGACAACTTTGCAATGTCTGAAAATATACAAATGAAAAGACCTGAAACAGACGTGGATGTCAATCTGTGCCAGATTCTTGTAGAAACTTTGGCTGATTGTGGCTGTCCTAGCTATAAATACATCCATCCTCTAACTGAGGAGGATAGGAAGCCCATTAAAGAGTTAACAGAGTTTCTTAAGAATAATCGTGAAATTTGTCGAGCTTCTTACTCTTATATGCCAAAGAATGGTGATCCTGTAAGCACTCTGAAATCTTACCTGGCCACCTTGGACATTACTGTTAGGCAGATGGGCAATGATTAGGTTCCAAGTTTGCAACTACACACAAGATCTTCAGTAACACAAAATAGGTGTTCAGATTTTTAAAATGCAAATGAGGAAAATTTTTAGATCATTCTGAGAGGTTTAAAGAGCATATTTACACAGATTATATATCCATCTTCGTCATTATAAAGAGCCTTCTTGTCTGAAGTGGGTGATCTTGCTTTTCCACAGATTGCATTCTCCAACATAATATTTGTCTGCTGACCTCTTATTATGCGATGACAAAAGGTAGTCAAAAATCTTCTCTTATTGTCTTCCTTTTTCTCTCTTTCTGTCTTTCTGAAAATCTTTCCAGTTGTCACAAGTTTCAGTCTTTCTCCATTGATAAGGATTTACGGTACAAGATGTTCTTCATTTTATAAAATGCACTTGCTGCTTGTCCTATTTTGCTCTTTAATATGTGATACATCTTCCATTTAATGTAATCTAGATGTCTAACAATTGGTATTTCTATACTTGCCTAAAATTAATACCACTGCCTTTAATTGCACATTTTGGCCTGATCCCCTTCTTTGATATTGCCATTACATGTCTTCCTATTATTCAAGCTGAGGCTTATTTTTTTGCACTTTCTGCAACCACTGTGTTTACAATTTCTGTAGATTCTTGTGACTTGTTGCTATCAAGGCAGTGTTGTAAAAACAATGTAACTTATTTAAGTTCTGACTACAAACCACAATTCCTGGCATATTTTCAATAGATCATATTGTGAGCTCATTTTATAATGATAACAAATCAGGGGATGGTACACATCCTAGACTTACATGCTTCTTTATGCACTGAAATGTTCCTAAAAGTTTGCTGATTCTTTTAGCTGCTGTTTGCTAGTAATATATGTTGTTTATTATACACATATCTTTTGCCATCAGTGTTTAATTGTTCTAGCAGTTTGATTATTTTCTCATGTTTCACTGTTAACACACAGATACAAATATTTTCTCCATATAGCATTTGCTTATAGCAAAAAGAATAATAACACACTTCTTCACTCTTTTTACTAGCAGGACAGCAGTACATTTATTTTATAGATTCGTGTACAGTTCTGAAAAACTACTACATTCAGACATTCAAAATAGATTTACACCCCTATCATTGTCAGTGTTATATTCTGAATTAATTTGAAAAAAATCTTCTTCTTCTTCTTCTTCTTTCGTTCGCTTGAAATATGTCTATAACTGCAATACTGTCTCTTGTATAAATTGAACTGTCTTTTTCAGTTCACACAGCGGTCCATAGAGTTTATCTTCCACTGTCGTCTCTCTAGGCCAGAAGGTTTGCCTAGATATGTTATATTTTGGGCAGTCTTGGAGTATGTGCTCTGCTGTCTGCGACGCCAATCCACATGTGCACATGGCTGTTTCACCAATCTTGAATTTTGTATACATGTGGTTGCGTAATATATTGTGCCCTGTTCTGAGGCGCAGAATAATGACTTGTTCTGGTCTGTCCATAACGTGGTAGTCATCTTGAGCAGGTTTTGGTGGCTTTCTGACTGATTTGATCATTCTTTTCTTTTGGTGGTATGTAACGGGCACATTAGGCTGTTCTTCTTTGGCTCCTTCCTTAGCCAATTGATCAGCTCTGTCGTTTCCGGGTACTCCACAGTGGGATGGTATCCACTGTATGGTGACCTTATGCTGACTGCTAAGTTCAGAAAGTAGTGTCCTTAGTACTGGCAATTTCCCAGACAGGAGCACCTTGAGTACTGATTTTGCATCTGTCAATAGCACCACAGGTTGTGTACCATTGCTGGTATTTAGTAATTTCTCTGTTGCTATCTTGATTGCCTCAATTTCAGCATCGTAGTTATGGCAGTACTTTCCTGTCGGTACTCTAGCTGTGTCCCTAGTATTATTTGGGTATATTATGTACACTCCCGCTCCTCCATTTCGAACAGCATTTTGTGCTGACCCATCTGTATAGACTCGGATCCAGAGGTCCTGTGGGTATTCTTCATCAAGGATGTTGAGAGTGGCTGTTCTGCACTACACACTGTTCTGTTCTTCCTTGTCAAATATTCCTCTCACTTTTGTCTGGATTTGTAATGATAGTCTATGCTCATCTTTCCATGGAGTTCGCTCTGGAATAGTTGTTAGGGGGATACCAACTGTGGGCAGATCGGTGTTTTCTCTGCAGAGTTGTTTGGCTTGGTGGATAAAACTACTTTTCAACCACCCCATAGCTAGATTTTCAAATCTGTTCTTCATAGGGTGGCCTGGCAAGCTGAGGAACATTTCTGCTTGTATTAGCATTTTCGTATCTCAGCGCTCACTCAGTGCTTGTGTCCTCCCCATCTTCTCCATTTCCACTATAGGGGTTGATCTCATCCCTCCTGTGGTGACTCTAAGTGCTTGATTTTGCACTTTGTCCAGCTCTTGTAGTGTGGTTTTTGATGCCGAACACCACGCAGTTGACCTGTATTCCAGGTGTGGTCATATGCTCTGTTGATAAACTTTGCTAAGTATTTTCCCACTGGCTCCCCATGTGGTTCCACTTAGCTTTCTCAGGATGGCTATTTTCCTTCTGGTTTTTGCTACTGCTTTGTTGATGTGCTTTCTCCATGTCAGCCTGCCATCAAATTTTACTCCAAAGGTATGTTGGTTCTTTATCTTCTCTTAGGGGTGTTCCATTTATCTGGATGATCCCTGCCTTTTGTTTTGGAGAGAGGGTAAATAGGGTGGTGCTGCACTTGTCAGTGTTAATGCTGACACACCATCTATTTGCCCATGCAACAAATGTATCTACAGCTCTTTGTAGCAATATGGTGGCCACTGATGCATGTTCATTTGTGCTCCATAGAACCAGGTCATCGGCGTACATTGCCGCTTTAATTCCATGCAGTAGATTAGAAACGAGATCATTGATGACGATTAGAAAAAGTGTAGGGGACAAGACTCCACCCTGGGGAACACCGTGACGCAGTAGTACTTTCTTGCTCTTTAGTCCGTCTATCTGTACTCGGGCTCTTCTGTTGTGCAAGCATGCTTTCACCCATTTGTACATTCTTCTATTGACTTTGCAGTTTCTCAGTTTCTTCATCAGACCTTCTTTCCAGACTTTGTCAAAGGCTTTCTTCAAATCTATCCATGCCGCAAGCACCAGCTTCTTCTCTTGGAATGCATCCTCAATTTCTTGAGAGAGGTAGGTTGTCTGATCTTCCATAGAGTAGCACTGCCTAAAGCCAGCCTGCTGTGGCACAAGGATGTTTTTACCTTCAATGTACCACTGTAGTCTGTGATTGATGATGCGTTCCAGTGTTTTGCAGAGACAGCTGGTGAGGCTAATTGGTCTGTAGCTGGAGGCAATGGAACTATCTTTCCCAGATTTTAGGAGGGGTATCATGATTGCTTCTCTCCAGGCTTGTGGAACACTGCCTAAAGTCCAACTGTTATTGAAGATATGCAACAGCTTTGCTTTGGCCTCTGTTCCTAGGTTCCTGATCATTTAATTGGAGATACCATCAGCTCCTGGTGACTTTCTCATTTTGAGTTTTGATATGGCTAGCTCCAGTTCGCTGATTGTGATGGGTGCCTCCAGAACCTCATGTACTATTTCTTTCTGTCCTGTATGTTGCCGATTTTCTCGAATCTCTTGTTGTTTCTCTGGACTAATTTTGATATTGTTATCTTGTGCGAATGAGTCGGCAAAATGGTCAGCTGCTTGCTTTCTTGTTAAGATGTTTCCATCTTTATGTAGTGCAATTTTTGAGTTTCTCCCTGTGCCCTCATCATTAAGTTGTTTTATTAGCTTCCACAATTTCCTTGTGTCTCTTTCAAAGTTCAGAGACTCTGTTTTTTCCTGCCAGCTTTTCCGTCTAGCCTGCAGCTTGGCCCTTTGAAATTTGGCTTTTGCATGCTGGAATTTATTGTGGTGCTCTTGGCTGGGTGTGGCCTCTGCTTGCTTTCTACACACTTCCACATCATTATGCAACTGTTCCAGTTCACTACTCCTGTAGGGTTTATATTGTTTACGGGCTCCTCTTGGTACTGTTTCTCGCTCTGCCTGTAGTATGCATTTCCCAAACTCTTCAACTACTTTATTTATGTCTTTCTCAGTGTTCAGGTTTCTAACCAGTATGCTGGTGCGATTCTTGTACATTGCCCAGTCTGCTTTCTTGTAGTTCCACCTCGAGAGGGTGCTGCTTTCACTTACAAGCTCATTTTCTACAGGTAGAAAGATTGGCCGATGGTCACTGCCACCAAGTTGTTTCCCAACAATTTGTGTATTGTTCCACTCCAGGTCTGGTGAATGAAAAGACAGGTCAGGTGTAGTTGTAGTGTGCCATGGTCTCAAGTAGAAAGTATGTGGGTCGGACGGCTTGTTAACCAAGATGAATCTATTCTCGTCCTGCCAGTCTTCCAGTCTCTCTCCTCTCTGATCCATGTGATCATAGCCCCAACTCTGCGAGTGGCTGTTGAAATTGCCACACACAATCATTTTTTCTGTTAATGGTAGTGTGTCCAGTGCCTGTGGGCGGTCACTTGGATAGTAGTAATTGATCAGATGTAGGTCTGTATAGCCTGTCTTAAGTTTTAGTGTCTGATACTCAGCCCCTTCCATGTAGACTTCGATTTGGGAAGCAGTGATGGTATTTTTTACAAGGGTAAGTATCCCACCTTTTCGCCTGTCCTTTCGATCACATCGGTAACACTGGTAGCCTCTGATTTTGAAGGTAATATTATACACTGATATATTTTAATGCAAAAATGTTGGTGCACAATATATAGTTTTGTATGGCAAGTCATTATCTACATTAAATTTTTTTCAGTAGGATGACATATTTGTGATATTTTAGGTGTTATAGAATTTTGTTTCTAACAGTTCACATACTGAGAATTTAAGGTTTTAAAATTAAATTATAAGACAGTAATGCATGTATAGAAAATGCAAAATTTAAGATTGGCAAATCAGCAATGTGCACATGTGGATTGGCATAGCAGACAGCAGATCATATAATCCAAGACTACCCTAAATATAACATATCTAGGCACACCTTTTGACCTGGAGAAACAACAGTGAATGATAAACTTTATGGACCACTGAGTGAACAAAGAAGGACAGTGAAGTTTATATAACACTAGCTGACCAGGCCCGGCTTCGCCCAGGCCCTGGCGGGGATCTATCTATCTATCTATCAGTCTGTCTGTCTGTCTGTCTGCTTGTTTGTCTGTCTGTCTGTCTGGCTGACCCGGCCCGGCTTCACCCAGTCCCTGGTGGGGAGCATCTCATTTAATTCATATAAGTAGTCATATAAGCTCCCGTTCCTGACTATCTGTCTGTCTATCTGTCTGTCTGTCTGACCCGGCCCGGCTTCACCCAGTCCCTGGTGGGGAGCATCTCATTTAATTCATATACGTAGTCATATAAGCTCCCGTTCCCGACTATCTGTCTGTCTGTCTGTCTATCTATCTGACCCGGCGTGGCTTCGCCCAGCTCCTGGCGGGGAGCGTCTCATTAAATTCACACAGTAACTTAAAAGAATGTCCTTCCACACACCATCCATTAATTTTAGTGAAAACTGTTTTTAATTACCTACATGACTGTAGATAACTTCTTTAAGCATAAAAAGATGAGTTACAATGTTATGCATTATGCATTATTTTTATGAAAACTTTGAAAATGCCTTAAAGATTATATCATTATTTATTATAACTCATATGCCTGTAAATAACTATAGGCAAAGTGTTTATAAATCTTTGAAAACCATGCAACAATATGACTATAAAGTATATAGAAATGTTATTAAAAGTTATGCCCCTTGAAATAAATTTTCTAGAGTTAAGTCCCCTTGCTATATAGAAATTATAATGAAAAATGAAATATTAAATTTTATTAAGTAAGTAGCCGATTTTACACTAAGAAACTATTACAGTCGGTTGCACAGGAATGAAAGGAAGACGTGTAGAAAATTTCATCTCAATTGGATGTACCGTTATCGAACGCATCCAATACATATCCAACCACCCACATACATACACTCTGTTTTATAGATATAGATTGCAAATATTGACAATAAATTTCAAGTTAACAAAAGGAGAAGGTGCAGAATAAGACAATAAAGTAAACAAACAGAAAATGGAAGAAAAGAAATAATTATTCTGTGAGCCAAGCCATTCTTTCTGGATTTGTGTGTGAAATCTAGCCATGCGAAATGTAGAGCCATTATCTCAAATGCTCATGAACTTGTGCACTGCTGTAGCAGGTAATTGTTTTCTCCCAGAAGTTTCATGAGTTTTTGCTGGTTTATGTGCGCAAAATTGAGCTTTTGTGGCTTACTCTTATGAGATGTTGTTTTCAAATAATGGTAATAATATTTGTTCATAATCTCTTAATTGTGTACTGATGCACAGGTTTATAGTTACCATTGTTATTGTTTATAATTCAAGTCTTCACTCTATAGTATGAAGTAGAGATATTTACAAATTCATGTAAGTATTTTGTTTTACTTATTAATCACACTGTTCAGACATGAAATATTATGTTTAATTGTTTTTTTCAAATTAATGTATTCAAAAGCATACATTTAAAAACTAGCTTACATAAATGTTAATTGTTTTGTAATTTGAACAAGTATTCAGCTTTTAAAGTGATTAGTTGTATTTTCTGTGAAATTATTTTTGTAACTTACATCTTCAAGTTTATATTTCTTCCTCATATATAGCCCTTGCCGTGTGGTGTTGGTGATCATGTCTATCCACAGCCCTCTGTGTTGTGTGCTGCCGATTATTTCTGATACTGATTCTCCTCCAGCCATGATGTCAAACTGTCTAGCATTTTCTTCCTTGGTCTCCTCCTGCCTCTCTTCAACTTTTTCGTTATGATGACATAACCCAGCTTTCTCCTTCGCATGAAATACCCAAAGAACGTGAACTGTAATCTTCTGATGCATGTAATCAGTTATCTTTGTGAGTTAACTTCTTTCAAGATATCTTCATTGGTCTTTCTATCCATCCATAGTGTTCTCACCATTATTTTATAAAACCACACCTCCATAGCTTCCACATAATTCCTCATTAGCCTGCTAACTGATGATTATTCACTTCCATGCATCATGATTGGCTCAATATAGCTCTTAAGAACTCCTTTACTCACCTCAATTGACTCATTGCAGAGAGTGATCTTCATTTTGTGAAAGGCTGCCTTTGTTTACTTGATTTAACTGCCATAATACATCTTCCACATGGTGTTATTAAAATACCAAATATTTAAATACATTGACTTGTTTCAGATTGGTTCTGATTAATTTTAATAATGCATTTTCGTAGACATTTTTTTCTTATTAATAACCATTACTTCAATTTGTATGGTATTCAAACTAAGTACTTTGTTTTCACTATCAGTTGCAATTATCTCTATCATTTGGAGATAAGCATGGCTGAATGGATAATAGCTTTTGTTCTTAAACATCTGGTCTGCCGATGCTGAGGTAGCAGGTTCAATCTCTATTCCAGTCAGTTGGACTAAAATGTTGACTTCTTGTCCTTGACTTGGGGATTAAATTACAAGTACTTCAGAAGTCAGAGTGGATTTGCCTGATGGTGAGGGACACTGGCAAAGGGAAAGCTAATCCACATGCAAAAATCCATCCTGTGCACTAAAAGTAGTAGCATGTGTATGGACTAATCTTGAGTTCAAAGCGCCTGAGTGCAAAAGAAATATCTTTCTTGTAACTACGTTTCATTTTCAGTGACCAAAATCATGTCATCAGTATAACACAGGCTGTTTAAATTATACCCACCGGGTGATATTACCCTACCCTGTCTAATACCTTGTTATCAGTATAACACAGGCTGTTTAAATTATACCCACCAGGTGATATTACCCTACCCTGTCTAATACCTTGTCATCAGTATAACACAGGCTGTTTAAATTATACCCACCGGGTGATATATTACCCTACCCTGTCTAATACCTTGTCATCAGTATAACACAGGCTGTTTAAATTATACCCACCGGGTGATATTACCCTACCCTGTCTAATACCTTGTCATCAGTATAACACAGGCTGTTTAAATTATACCCACCGGGTGATATATTACCCTACCCTGTCTAATACCTTGTCATCAGTATAACACAGGCTGTTTAAATTATACCCACCGGGTGATATTACCCTACCCTGTCTAATACCTTGTCATCAGTATAACACAGGCTGTTTAAATTATACCCACCGGGTGATATTACTGTCAGGTTCTCACATTTAATGATGAATCTGGCTCGCTTAACCCAACATATGCGAGACATACACAGTCACAGAATGATTTGACTGGACACACGGTAACACTAAGTTCAATAGTTTATTTACACTCTACACGCAACACAATCTACTTCAACATGATGTGAATACACTAACACATACAGTCGATGACACAATGCACTCACAGACTCAAACCACAGCCGCACAGTCTTCCATCTTCTCACAAGATATCCTAGCAATCAGCATTCAGGCACAGCAACAAATACAAGCCTCTCTCATACAGCGTCTGTCCGGTCCGAAACCCAAGCCTCGTCTGGCGTTTCTCTCCCTGAGCGCTTGCCCTGTGGGATCGAGTCCAGCGGGAACTGCGTGCATCACACTTGCACTGGCTTGACCGCTGTCGGTTACTCTAGCTCACCCACCAACCTGTGGATGGGTACCTGTGGTTTGCCTGGCGCGCGTAGCGACGCGTGGCACAACTATGGGGGATTATGACATGCTGCCCACCCCACCTTCATAAAAGGAATCACCTTTTATGTAAGCACTTTGTAATTTTAGGGTTAATCTTTTAACCTTGTCAGAATATTCCCATTAGTTGTCGTTAATGCATTGGCATAGATTCAATTGAAATACATGGGTAATGCATGATATATGTATTCTAACTCACGTGGTGTCAAACAGTAACACCTTCCAAGTTTCATCCTCTCGATGGATGATGACGTGTGTTGCAATTTTGACCCAGTCAGACCGGTAGCACCAGCATTCCTTGCAACTACCTCGCAACCAAAATTTAACAAATTCAAATACGTCCGGAGACGTCAGGTTAAACTGTATATCATCCCAAAATGAGGCGATTTCAACATTAGAGTCCTACCTACTTTGGCAGGGACTTTTCATGTTGGTCTACAACATTAGCCATTTTCTCCATGCCCAGCTGATGTCATCTTGGAGTGTTGACAAGCTGGCAACACAAAGGCTATTTTTATACCTTACACATTACAATCCATTTCGATTTACTGACCTTTGGTGTAATATTAGACAACAATTAAATGAAAGGGAAATAATTCACATACAATAGATTTAATTTATATCTATATTTCTCAGCGTCATAGCTTGATGCTTCTTTACAATAGCGAAATAAGTGTCGCTACTGTGAACAAGTTGATCAAGATATGATTCTCAGATTACACTACTACAAAAATCGTAATACACAATTCATGTATTTTGAATTCGTGTTTCACAAATATTTTACATGCGTCATTGCTTTTTGGATTTTTGTTTATCGTCTGCTACAATTGTTTATAAATTTCTAACTTTCCGGAAGTACACACGCAAAGCTGATGTAAACAAAAGTTCTTCACACACATGTTCCGTACGGATGTAATAATACTCGGAATGTCAGGTTGATATCACTAGTTGGTGTGTTCGATGACCTGGTAATAATACACTTGTTCCGCATGGATATAATAATAATCGGAATGTGAAGTAGTTCTAGCAAGCCGGTGTGTTCGATGTTTCGTTGAAAACTTCTGGATTACACTGTTTTAAGGTAGTTTAAATGTCACAGTTTGTTTCAATCACTCCTACGACTTACTTGGATTAAAATGTCGCTGGATACGTCATGTTGACCGGTACCACGGATAACTTAAATTGTTCACTTGAGGTAAGTAATGAACACCTGTGGCACTGTTCTCTGTTTGTATTTACAATTAATACTGTTCACTTTCTACCACATACTACGCACTTATACAATACAATTATCACATTTTAAAATATATCATTATTTACACTGGGATCTAGTCCCTATCACATACTTCACAGCTTCCCTGAAAAACTTCATTACTGGCTGTGATGGTCTGAGTGTATTGACACACTGCACTCAGACAATGAGTGGCTACTTGGTATCTTCGGGACAACGTGACAAAAGATCAGCTAATGTATTCAGTTTGCCTGGGATGTGCCTCACTTCAAAACTATAATCTTGGAGCACAAGAGACCATCGAGCTATCATGGGGTTAGTCGGAGCACCTGATGTAATAATCGTCAAAGGGCTATTATCTGTTTCCACAATAAAGTGTCTCCCAAGGAGGAATCTGGACAATTTTGTGATGGCAAATACAAGAGCTAGGGCTTCCTTCTGAGGTGTGGACCAATTCCGTTCTCTTGTTTTAAGTTTACGGCTTAGATAATATACAGGATGCAAAATGGTGTCATGTTCCTGTAATAATACAGCCCCAATCGCCACGTAGCTCGCATCTGTGCGCAATCTGAAAGGAATATGCAAATTTGGCAATTTGAGAATAGGATTCTTTAAAGTATTCTCGGAAAAATAGGACAATACTTTATGAAATGCAAGTTTTAGGCATTCGTTGTTCACAATCTTATTTGGGTGTTCTTTTTTTAGTATGTTAGTAAAACTTTCAGTCAGTTCAGCGAAATCTGGTATGAACTGTCTGTAGTAGTTTAGTAGTCCTAACACACTTCTGACTTGTTTCTTCGTAGTCGGAAGTGATAGTTTTAGAATCTTTGACACGATGTTGTCGTCAGGTGTGACAAAGCCATTAGAGATTTTATATCCCAAAAAGGAGATTTCTTGGTAGGCTATGTCAACTTTGGCAGGTTTCACTGTCAGTCCGTGCTGTCTAATGCGGTGAAACGTCTGCTGTAATGTCGTTATAAGATCTGTCATTGTCTTTGTGTGTAGACAAATGTCGTCCATGTACGAGATGATATTCGTTATGTCTGTCAGTAATAGTCTGGTCATGCGTACGAATGTTGCGGGTGCATTTACAAGCCCGAATGGTAATTTGCACCATTCGTACAGTCCCCAAGGTGTGGCAAATGCTGTCAAATGTCTGCTCTGTTCGTCTACCGGTATTTGCCAGTAACCTTTTGTCATGTTCAGTTTCGTAAAGTACCTAGAGTCTGTCAGTAGTTCTTCACAGTTGATCATTGGTTCTAAATCCAACTGTGTAATCTTATTTAACCGTCTGTAATCTACACAGAGTCTTATTGTGTTATCCTTTTTTCGTACAAGGACTATTGGAGAGCAAAAATGTGACTGCGATCTTCTGATGATGTGATTCTTTTCTAAATCTATCATTTCTTGATGTAGTTGTTCTTTGTAATGTATGGGAATGGAGTATGGTCTGCATTTTATTGGTGTGCTGGATGTCAAGGTGATGTGATGGTGTACTAAGTCTGTCTGTCCTGGTTGGTTAGAAAATATGGTCTTGTAGTCCTGTATTAATTGTCTGCAACTGTCAGTCTCTGCTTATGTTAGATGAGGGTTGATCCTAATGTCTTGTAAACCCTTTGTTGTGTCTAGTGCTGGTGTTGGTATTTCGTCTGTCTCCTCGTCGTCTTCATGGTCAATTCTGGTGGTGCTGGCTGCTGTGTCGTCTTGGTCTCCGTCTCTGTTGTAGTATGGTTTTAGCATGTTGACATGGAATATTTTATGTTTGTCTTTGACTGCAATTTCATAGTTTTGGTAAAGGCTGCTATGCAGTCTCCCGAGGTATAGTTTCTGATGATCCCTTGGTACTTTTTGTACTGGTTTTCTTTTTCCAGTCTTTCAGATTTACGAGACTCTTTTTCAACAGCTGTTTCAGCTTCAAGCTGTTTGATTTTCAGTTGGAGTTCAAGTTCTTCTCGTTTACTTTGTGCTGAGATTTCTGCTTTTTTCAATATAGCATCTATTTCTGCTTGTTTAGTTTTTGCAGCCAACTCCAATTCTGCTTGTCTCATAGCTGCTTCTGCTTGTTTAGCAGCTCTTTCAGCCGCCCTTTCGTCGCGGTCCCTAGCTTTTTCTGAGAGATGTTCTTTATATTTTGTCTCACTCCATTTTGTTAACTCATCACCAGTTAACTTTAACTTTAAACCCATCTCAATGAAATCATTTAAAGTTGACATGATGGAATGCTTCAATGAAAATGAATTCACACACACGCAATGTTGTTATAAAGTGTTAGTAAATTAAACAATTTATACAATATTTTTAAATTTACAGCGCGTGCCTAAACTTGCATAGAAAAGTATATGAAAAAGATAATACTTAAGTGCTCTGGAGACACTGGAGAATGGTGAAAACAGGACCAGAGACTGTAGGGTCGTTACCGTTCGAACAAATGACCTCTACGGGTAACAGTGTCAGGTGACACATGACAACCTGTTTACTTTTGGAGGAAACAATTTTAGAATCTGTGTGTTTGTGAAGTGTATGCTTGTCACTAAGTTTTGGTTTAGGTTTGTATGTCGTCAAGTGTTATTGTTGGTCGTAATGTCGTCTGTTCATAAATTTCCACAAGTATCTTTCTTTCCTGAACTTTCTGCTTTCACGCGCTCTCCAACTAGTTTCACGAAGACAAGTTAGCCATGTTTAAACGTTCAGTAATTATGATGGTACATCACTTACAAACAAATCAAATGGACATCAACATCATATTTAACATTCCACGTGGACAAATTACATACGATCACAATTTTAAGTTTAATTACTCTAACACGGACGAACAACCTATGCTCACTTATGATTTATTTAAGACTAGACAACAGCCATCACGTTTCTACGTTTGGCTGAAATAAATCAATAAGAACGAGCTATAGACATCTACACATCCATTTCCTATCGTAACAAGTTATTAATGATCACATATATGGTTTAAATTCGAGAAGGTTGAGCTACCCACGTTCACACATGTCAGGTTCTCACATTTAATGATGAATCTGGCTCGCTTAACCCAACATATGCGAGACATACACAGTCACAGAATGATTTGACTGGACACACGGTAACACTAAGTTCAATAGTTTATTTACACTCTACACGCAACACAATCTACTTCGACATGATGTGAATACACTAACACATACAGTCGATGACACAATGCACTCACAGACTCAAACCACAGCCGCACAGTCTTCCATCTTCTCACAAGATATCCTAGCAATCGGCATTCAGGTACAGCAACAAATACAAGCCTCTCTCATACAGCGTCTGTCCGGTCCGAAACCCAAGCCTCGTCTGGCGTTTCTCTCCCTGAGCGCTTGCCCTGTGGGATCGAGTCCAGTGGGAACTGCGTGCACCACACTTGCACTGGCCTGACCGCTGTCGGTTACTCTAGCTCACCCACCAACCTGTGGATGGGTACCTGTGGTTTGCCTGGCGCGCGTAGCACAACTATGGGGGATTATGACAATTACCCTACCTTGTCTAATACCTTGTCATCAGTATAACACAGGCTGTTTAAATTATACCCACCGGGTGATATATTACCCTACCCTGTCTAATACCTTGTCATCAGTATAACACAGGCTGTTTAAGTTATACCCACTGGGTGATATTACCCTACCCTGTCTAATACCTTGTCATCAGTATAACACAGGCTGTTTAAATTATACCCACCGGGTGATATATTACCCTACCCTGTCTAATACCTTGTCATCAGTATAACACAGGCTGTTTAAATTATACCCACCGGGTGATATTACCCTACCCTGTCTAATACCTTGTTTAATGTGTTGAAAAATTCCCAATTAGTGTAAGTTCTTATGGCTGCTCTTTGCTGACAACACATGTTCTTTATTACTTTCAGATCTTTACCATCAATGCTTGCATTGTTAAAATTGTATTTGTGATAAATATTTTCACTAATTGTTATAGCAAGATATTTACTCTCCAGTGGTTGTGTTTCTCTGCTTAAACAAGACAGTTGATCCATTTATATCTTAGAGCTGTAATGTATTTTTATCATACCCTTTCAACAGCCTATTTTAATGAACCATTCATGGTATTGAATGGAATTCAAATGTAATTGCAACTACAAGTAATCTAAGAAAGCATAATGGCAGCCTCTTATCTCCATTCTCTTATATATATAAATATATACACAAAACTCTGCTTAACCAAGAGCCTACCTCTCATTCTAGTCAAGAATCCTCAGTTGGATATCTCACCAAATAGTACAGATTTATATCCACAGCATTATAATCTATCGGTTCTTTCAAATAGAGATCTTAAACCTTAAAAAAACACACATAGACCTTCAGTCAGACTGCCACATGTACAGTAAGCATAGGAACTCTTCGTTCGCTACTAAAATAGGTATTAAGTAAATGTGGGAATGTCCAGATTGAAATGATGTTGATTTTTTATTTCACATAATATAGAGCGACACCATCTATTGTATCATTCCATGCTAAGAGTAATAAATAGTTGATGATTACTTGTTTACATTATGTGTGTGTATATATATATATATATATATATATATATATATATATATATATATATATATATATATATATGCGTGTGTGTGTATGTGTGTATGTGTTTGTGTGCGTGCGAGAGAGAGAGAGAGAGAGAGAGAGAGAGAGAGAGAGAGAGAGAGAGAGAGAGAGAGAGAGAGAGAGAGAGATATCATCATATGCCATGCCAATAAGCGTGGGCAGTCATGTTTCGCCATCTCACATAATCACCAAAGTTATATAACAGCTCTGTGTTCTTGTTTTGACCATACCACATGGCCAAGCCATCCAGGTATTCACTTCTCAGCCTTCCCATTGTTCTTTTCCCCTCAACCTTGCAGTTGTCACCAAGTTCTCAAACTTATTGCTTCTCATAAAGTGTCCAACAAATGTTGACTGGCTTTGTTTAATTTCTCTAATCAGTTTACAGTTTTCATGTTTCTTGTAGGACTTGGTCATTGATTTTTATGTCTTTGCATGGTATTCTTTGCATTTTCCTCAGAAACCATGTTTCCACAGCCATTAGATGTTTTTCAGCTTGACTACACTTCACATCCATGCAAAAGTACAGGTCCTATGTAGCACTTGAACACTCTTTTTCTCGTTGCAATTTACATAATTTTATTGGTCAGTATGTTTTCCATCTTGCAACAGGCTACCTTCGCCATGGCAATTCTTGTTTTAATCTCTTCAAGGCACCTCTCATCAGATATTATAATTGTTCCGAGATAGTTGTACTGATTCACTTGTTCAAAACTATTCCCATTTACCTGTATATTACATTGTGGTATTTATTTCTTCCTAGTGACAACCATAGTCTATGTCTTCTTACAATTTAATTCGAATCCTAGTTGTTTACTGTATGCAACAACTACATCTTCTTAATGTTGCAGAAACTGCTCATTGTTTGCAATCAATACTGTATCATTCACATATCTAATGTTATTGATGTTACGTGCCCCAATGGTGATTCCTCTTATATTTTCTACATATTGTAAAAATATTTTCACTGTATAGGGAAACAAGATCTATAGGCATTACACATTACTGTCGCACACCTCTCTTAATAGGTTGATACTGACCTACTTCATTATCAATCTATATGGCAGCTTTTTGTCTCCAATATATGTTTTTTATAAGTCTAAAGTGTTTCCCATCAATTTGTAGATCTCCAAGCACCTTCATCATATTGACTTGTCTTTCTTTATTGAAAACCTTTGTGTAGCCAACAAAGCAAAGATGTATGTCTTTATTTACTTCTATAGAATGCTCAATTAACTCTGAATAAAAACATTGGATTTCCGTATGTTTGGTGCTGGATGTTTTTATTTTGTGCGATTTCACATATAGTTCAAGTTTGAAATTAATTGTTTTGACAATATTATTCTTCAAAACTATGTTGATGTAACACACAGTCATAAATAAAACAAGCAGGTGCATTCATTGCATATCCTATCTTTAGTTAATTAAACGTTTGGTATTTTAGCCTATTGTGCCTCGTGTGGAGTCTGGACAACTTACTCACACCAAGAGAACAATTTAAACAGCTTTCATATGCGGTGTCTGCGAAGAATTCTTGGGATTAAGTGGCAAGACAAAATCACAAATACTGAAGTATTGGAAAGATCAGGTTGTGTGACAGTTTATTCCATGCTCAGTCTTCGTAGACTTAGATGGATAGGACATCTTAGGAGGATGGATGATGGTAGAATACCAAAGGATATCTTTTTTGGTGAATTACAGATGGGTAAGAGATATCAGGGTCGGCCTCTACTACGATACAAAGATGTGTGTAAGCGGGACATGATTGATACAGGCATTGATAATGCACATTGGGAGCAAGTCGCCGCTGAACGTGTTGCATGGAGGGCAAATATCAGAAATGGAATAAAGTCAAAGGAGAAAATTATTGCAGAAAAGTCACACACCAAGCGTTTGAGACGTAAGATGGTGCATGATGGTGGAAATGACCACGTGTTCACATGCACCCACTGTGAACGGACATTTACAGCGCAAATTGGCCTTATCAGTCACACTCGCTACCACCATAGTTAAAAGTTATTATGCCTTTTTAAAGCACAAACTATCGTCTGTCAAGACGGCAAGGTGCCAATGAAGGAGTCTGCAGATTGTTACTTGTTGTCTTCAGTGGAATTGGTTATAAGCGTCATCTCTTTGGCAACCTGAATACTCTGAATCACACATGATTCTATACTTGATTCTTATAAATCTCTTGGCCTCATCATAGAGGAGGAACATAAAACAAACAGTTTATGAAAGTTACTAGCAGAGATTTCTGGCTTCCAATTACCAGCTGCAAATCTGGCCTTTAATAGTTAAATATCATAATGAAAGCTCTCTAGGCCTTTAATGAGACAAACTATGGAAAGTTCTCTGTCTGGTCTGTTCATTTATAATGGAGACTTTAGCCTGTGAATTGCTTTTAGTGTTTACTGCTCATTGTGTTGACCTAGAAATGGCAGAATTTGTCAGAATTCTCATCCAACACTCAAGGCTTGCTAGTATTTGCTCTGTTTCATTCAGAAGATGTCAACATCAGAATGTATGCTTACATTTCCAGTGACCAGCTAGTTATGCATGCATCTACTCTGATCTTGGTAGGGCCTAATTGGATTGCTGATTTCTTCAGTCATAGTCATTTTGTGACACCGATTTGTGTATTTTTTGTGCAACAGACAATAATTTATAGGCAATATCATGTTTTCCTAGCTCAGCATTAATGTTCGCCTTGAGGTGCTTGTGAAACCAGTCATTTGACCCTTTTCATTGCTTAAAAAAAGCAACAACCAGCATTACCTATTGTAAATATTTTCTATTATGTATCTTTATTATAACAACAGCTTATGGTTCACACTTGTTATTAAGCTAGAGGGGAGTTGAAGCTTTCTATCTCAAGGTGTGTCACCTGAACTGCACCGAGTTTGTATTTGTATAGTAAACCTTCATAGAATCTGTTCATCTGATTATTTGTCTTCCTTTAGCTCTATAGCTAGAGCTTCTATCATTGCATGCAGAGAACATCAGCTGAAAGGTCCTCATACTCACAAGATGTCTGAATTTCACTAATGCACATTTTAAAATAATGGTAATGCTTTGTGTACATGCAGACTCCTACAAATCAAACACATATGCTATGGTCTATGTTCAGATGAAGATCATAGGAATTTAATCAAAAACATAATGTACCTATAATATGTCTGGGAGTCATGGTGGTGCCGTTGATAATGCACTCACATACCAACACCAGACTTGGATTTGATCCTCAGTACTGGCAGAGCTCAATCTGCCAAGTATGGCCCTGAGATTTATGGTTGATTGATTTATGATTGATCCAGCTACATCGATTAGCTAACAGAGTTCTGAGAAGTTGAAGGCTGCTGGTCTAATACTAAACTTGCTCCACAGTGCCATTTGGTCCTGGAAAATATCTGCCTGGCACTTTATACCCCAAAGACTGACCGCCTATTCCTCCTTGCACTCAGGCCTACAAAATATAATGTGATGGATCTAACACTTCATAGACAAACAGCAGATTCCTGATGTGTGGCTTATTTTGTTCTTGTTTTTTTGTGTTTCTATTACATGTCCCTCATATGTACCATGGCATGTGAATAAACTTTGCTATTTACTACACCATTTGTCTAATTGTTTTTTTTAGTTGATTAGCACTTTTGATGTAACAACAAAAACAAGCTTGCCAACCCCTTACAATGTGTCATACACAGAGACTGAAGTGTCCAGGTACAGTTTTCAGAAATCTCAAGACATATTTTTTATTTTTTGCACTCGCTCGCTTTGAACTCAAGCGTAGTCCACATACACTATTTATAGTGATGGAGTGAATTTTGCATGTGGGTTAGCTTTCCCTAGTAACAGTGGTACCTTGCCATCAGGTGAAACCACTCTGACCTCAGAGGTACCCGTAACTAACGTCCCGAAGTCAAGGACAACAGGTCAATATTTTAGTCCAGCTGTCCGGTGTAGGGGTTGAACCGCCTACCACGGAATCAGCACACTGTATGTTTAAGAACACGCGTTCTTATCCATTCGGCCATGCGGACCTGCTCAAGACGTATAAGATTTATGATTTCAGACATAAATTTTTATGGAAGCAATTTTCAAAGTAATTCCTTTCAATGACCATCCTTGGTTACTAATGAGCATCAGTTGAAGTACCCAGTCAACTGGAATGTTTAGTCAAGATTCTCCAACTCTAGTTCTCTAGCGTAATTGATATATTACTCACCCTACAAGCCCTGGAAGGCAATCTGCCTATGGGAGAAGGAATCCAGAAAATAAATCCCGACCTTCAAAGTTGGAAGAAGCTGGCCTAAGTTCCATGGGACTAGGAAATGGACATCTACACAGGAAATGGACATCTACACACTACAGTGGATGCTCTTTATTCAATTCTAGTGACATTATCTGCCATAAAATAAAATACACATCACAGCCAAATATTGCTCAGTTTTCTTTACATTTTTATCTTTCTTATACCTCATTAGAGGAACAGTAAACACTAAGGTTTTGAGATCTTTAACTATCATATATTGTCTGTTACTATTTGAGAAAGTGGATGTTTATTTGTTTATTCATGTCTTTCAAGCATTTATTATAGCCATACAGTGCCAACCAGCCCCCAATATAGGGATGTATAATGTTGTGCTCGTATGTTTCGTTTTCACAAGGCGCATAAAGGGGTCCTTTCATTTTCTTTTACTTTATGAAAGTGCGTAGACCGTTCCATGACATCTGTATTAAATTAAGTCAAAATGAAACAAACTTAATTTTATTTATTTAATTCTGATTGCAGAAACCAGAACTCTCCTGTACACACACACTTCCACCTATTTTTATAACTGACCCTAGGGTTTGGAATATCTCTAATTGTTTAATTTTCATCAGATATGTATTTATTATCGAGCATTATGACTATCTTTGTTTCTTAGTCAAAGATATCTTACACACATTATTTTGATATGCATCTAGATATTTTCAAATACAACTGTGAATATATTGGAGGCCCCTGACTATTCCAGATACTTCTGTGCATCCATGAATTCTATTCATGGAGAACTTGTTAAAAGTTTATGAATACTGCTTTTCTTTTTAGAGTAATTAACAAATCTTAACATCAAGAATGCCATCTGTTTAATCAAACAGTGTTTGCTGCACATATAGCAACTTATAGTGTTTGTTCTTCTTTGGTTAAATTTAACTAAATGTTAACATTATAGACTTGAGAAAACTTGGTAGTAACCCATTATTAGTAAATCAATCAATCAATCATCAATCAATCAGATGCTTCCTTGACAGTTAAATATACTCTTGTGCATGTTAGTGTAATTGTGAGCTTATAACTGGCACCTTGCTGTCTTGACAGACGATAGCTTGGTACATTGTGCTTCAAAAAGGCATAATAACTACAACCCATGGCGGTGGCGAATGTGGCTGATAAGGCCAATTCGTGCTGTACATATTCGTCCACAGTGGATGCATGTGAAAACATTGTCATTTCCACCATCATGCACCATCTTATGGCTCTCTCGCTCTGCTCTCCATAGCACAAAGCCTGGGCTAAAATATAGAGACCATATGTTGCCCATGCAGCATGATCTCTCTCTCGGCCTGCCTAGTTCACTCCAGAGGAAAGGTAATACCTATACATCTGGAACAAGACAAGCTGCAGAAGCTGCTTTATCAGCAAAGCAATGCTCTAACTGTCCGCCTTTCGGAGCTTCAATCCTAGACCAGCTGCCAAGCAAGGCTTTGGGCCAGGTCTGCCCTGCCATGACATTTTGTCTTTAGGTTGCATTTCCTGGCACCAGGATAAGGCTTGTACCCTCCCAATTGCGCTCTTCCGCCTGAAGCCATTGGCACAATGTGGGGTATCTGGTTTGGTAAGCGCTGCCCAACATTCGGCGCTAACAGAGAGCAAATAGTACTGTCAACTGTCATACTGTAGCTCAGTCATATCTGACAGGCTGTGAGGTCATAAACTGAGAAAAAGATGGAAGGTGAAAGAAGGGGAATATTACATTGTCATGCTGAAAGTCTATGAAATTGTGTATTCATATACTATGCAATATATTCATTAAAACCGATCTCATTTTGGAGATGTCACTAGATTGATTGATTGGTAAATATTGAAATATAAATTTCACATCAACTTCTTTGTTATGTTTGTGTATAATCCAGCAATTAATCACCCAAACAGTCTTCACGGTGAAGATTATCAACAATTGATCTTCAGTATTGTCTGCCTCTCATGGTGATGGTTGTTTTTGCAGATTGCTGTTCATCCATCTCATGATCTGGCCTGATCTGATACGTAGAAACCAAAAAAAAAAAAAAAATGAATTTTCACCTCGTTCAACCTGTTGTTTTTTCCCCAGCCTTGGTTATAATTGTGGTGGTTCATAGCACGGTCTTAGTTTCGTTTTTCATCTGTGTCAAGTTGTTGACTTTTCTGTGCAGCTTCCCAGCCTTGGTTATAATTGTGGTGGTTCATAGCACGGTCTTAGTTTCGTTTTTCATCTGTGTCAAGTTGTTGACTTTTCTGTGCAGCTTCCCAGCCTTGGTTATAATTGTGGTGGTTCATAGCACGGTCTTAGTTTCGTTTTTCATCTGTGTCAAGTTGTTGACTTTTCTGTGCAGCTTCCCAGCCTTGGTTATAATTGTGGTGGTTCATAGCACGGTCTTAGTTTCGTTTTTCATCTGTGTCAAGTTGTTGACTTTTCTGTGCAGCAGATTTCATGTGTGTGACGTGAGCTGGGGGTTTGGATAATAGTTTCCTTTGTGTCTTTCTTGCTTTTTCGTCTGTCAGTGAACGCTCGCACTCACTGCTCATCTGTTTTGAGTGGATGTAGCCCTTAGAAGGACTCATCCTTCGGTTTAGTTGATCTCTTGATGATATCTTCTCACTTACTTCGCTGCCTACCTCTTTGTTACTTGTCTTCGATTATTTCCTCCTGTATAGACCTGTTTTTACTTGTTTAGGTCAAAATATTTGTCTTGTCTCCTATTTCTTTTTCCCAAAGCTACTGTCAAGTATTTAAAAATAACCTCTCAAAGTTAGGATTACATGTATACATGTGTTATTTAGAAAAAAATAAAACCAAGTTTGATTAGTATTTATAATTCTTTTCTTATGTATAACAAGTCTAAAGCTTCTGTGGAAGTGTTTTTTCTGCACTTGTTTTGCTGTGTGCCTTGATCTTTTCATCAATCCATGATGCGAAAGTTGATACTCGAGTGTAAACACCAGGCAAGTTTGGCATAGCACATCCTATTCCCCATGATGTAACGCCCATTAGAGTGTAGACGTCTGAAAAAATATTTATTATAATGATATAATAATAGCACATATACAAATTTATAAGCACTTAAAAAAATAATTCTACATAACTTTTTCATTTGTACGAGCATCAATAGCATGCTGTTTTAAGGAAGGTTAGATATTGAGGAAAAGAAAAGAATATGAAAAAAAAAGAGGATGGACAAGCTATCACATAATTGAAGGTCTTTAGTTGTCATCTGCCAAAAAAAAAAAAATATAGGATGAGATGCTTTCAGCAGAAGTGAGAATCAAAACTGGCCTTGACCTAGCTGTCAATAGACAAAGCAGAAAATGACTCCAGAGATGGTTGAAACTTCAGAAGAGATGGTAAATATGTTAATAACTCATGACTGCAACTCTGTAATAACTATTCAGCTTTCAGTGGTTAAAGTGGCTTGCATCTGATATGTAACTTTAGGACTGTTAATGAACAACATTTTGAATATATTATTAACGCATAGTACACATTGAAAATGTTCTTAATTAGCGGTACGAATGGTCGCCAGTTTAATGCAGCTTAAACTTCCTGCTGATGGCAGGGTAGTGGGTTGATTCCATACACTGGTCAGCTGAACTTAAATGCTGACTTCTCATTCAAAAAGCAATGGCAAACTACTCAAATTGCCAAGAAAATCAACCTGGGGTTGATTACAACTCCTGCAAAGAACATGCAACATTTATGCTAGTAATCAAAATATATAGGCACATTATGATTGCGATAACAGTTGCTTAAAATTTCTACCCTAAAATTAATGTCAAATTTCTGCCATCATGTTCATAATTTGACTATGTGCATTAATTAATAGTATACTAGTTTTATATCAGTACATTATTAATACATACTAAATTTTGCTTATAATATTGCATAAAATATTATTCTCTGAAGAATAACTAACACGTACGCACGCACGCACGTACGCAAGCACGCACACTGAAATGGTTCCACTTTCATAATTACAGAGTAAAATTGTAAGGTTAAAGTAAGCAGAACAAACTCACAAAACAGTAGTAAGCGCCGTGGGCTCTTTTCTTTTAAGAAAGATGTTACAGAAGTAGAAGTAGTATAAGAAGAAGAAGAAATGTTACATGTAAATAACACAAAAGAAGTACAAGAAGAAATTATACAAGAAAACGAAGTGAAGTAAAAAGGAGAAGAAGAAGAGGCACAGGAAGATGAAGTACAGGAAGAAGAAGTACAAGAGGAAGAAGGCGGAACATGAAATATAAAGAACAAGGAAAACGATTACGAGTGAAATAAAACACTAATTAAAAAAAGAAGTAATATAATGGTATGACAGAATCACCAATGTGAAGCTCGTGGTAAGAACTATACAAATACCAGTGAACGAAGGAGTGATGAAAAGACACTGGCACTGTATAGGGCATACACTGAAAAAACTGACTTTATCTGGAATTACCTAGACAAAAGTAATAGAGGAATATCTAAAAATACACGAAGAAGACAATTGGAAACGATTAATATGGGTAGTTCTTTGTTCCCTGTATAGTGACAATATTTTCAAAAATATAGAAGATATGGAAGGAATCAATATTGGGGGACGATACATCATCATCATTGGCACCTTTCCGTCTTGACAGACAATAGTTTGGTACATTGTGCTTCAAAAAGGCTTAATAACTACGACCCATGGCGGTGGCGAGTGTGGCTGGTAAGGCCAATTCTTGCTGCAAATGTTTGCCCACATTAGATGCATGTGAAAACATGGTCATTTTCACCATTTTGCACCATCTTACGTCTCTCACGCTCTGTGTGTGCTTTATCTGCAATCATTTTCTCCTTTGTCTTTATTCCATTTCTGATAGTTGCCATCCATGCAACACGTTCAGCGGCGACTTGCTCCCAATGTGCATTATCAATGCCTGTATCAATCATGTCCCGCTTACACGCATCTTTGTATCGTAGCAGAGGCCGACCCTGAGATCTCCTACCCGTCTGTAATTCACCAAAAAAGATGTCCTTTGGTATTCTACCATCATCCATCCTCCTAACATGTCCTATCCATCTAAGTCTACGAAGACTGAGCATGAAATACACCGTCACACAACCTGATCTTTCCAATACTTCAGTATTTGTGATTTTGTCTTGCCAATTAATACCAAGTATTCTTCGCAGACACCGCATATGAAAGCTGTTTAAACGTTTCTCTTGGCGTGAGTAAGTTGTCCAGGTTTCACTGCCATAAAGAAGAGTACTAAGGACACAGGCTTGGTAGACGAGGACTTTTGTTTTGGCAGTAAGCTTCCTGTTCTCCCAGACTCT
The DNA here is from genome assembly GCA_963921405.1 of Cepaea hortensis. NCBI lineage: Eukaryota > Metazoa > Mollusca > Gastropoda > Stylommatophora > Helicidae > Cepaea > Cepaea hortensis. Next base: position 100,083,752 of record OY992880.1, on the reverse strand, counting down.
TTTTGCTAACATGTTCATTGTTGTTGCTGCCTTGCCAATCCTGATGTTGATTTCCTGATCGAGGGATAATTTGCTATTTACCTCTGATCCTAGATATGTAAAATGGTCTACTATCTCCAGTTCGGCGTCGTCAATAAAGATTTATGGTACACCATGTGCACCTTGTGACATAATTTGTGTCTTCTTTTTGTTAATTGTTAAACCAAATTCAGAACAAGCATTGGAGAATGCAGATAGTAGATGTTGTAATTCTTCCCCAGAGTGGGTCGTAATCGCAGCATCATCCGCAAAAAGCAAATCTCTGATTAGTACCCTCCTAATTTTGGTCTTGGCCTTCAATCTCTGAGCATTATAGAGGCCACCATCTGAGCGTGAGTGAATGTATATACCATCATCCTAATCACGAAAGGCATATTTCAGTAGAAGTGAAAAGTATATCCCAAAGAGGGTGGGGGATAGTACACAACCTTGCTTAACTCCACTCTTGATTTCAAACTCTTCTGAAGTTGAGCCATCAAACTTGATTATACCCTTCATGCCTGTGTGGAACGATTCCACAATGGATAGAGGAGTTGGTGGGCAGCTAATCTTCTTTAGTGCTTTGAACAGACCCTCACGACTGACCAAATCGAATGCCTTTGTGAGGTCGATGAAGGCAATAAACAGTGGCTGATTTTGTTCCCGGCATTTTTCTTGCATCTGTCGCAATGAGAATATCATATCAATGGTAGACCGGTTCTGACGGAAGCCGCACTGTGATTCGGGGTAGACTTGATCTCCCAGGACTTGAAGTCTGCGCAGAACAATTCTAGCAAATACTTTCCCAACAATACACAGAAGTGAGATACCCCTATAGTTGTTACAGTCGCTCCGATCTCCCTTGTTCTTGTACAGCGTTATGATGTTTGAATCTTTGAAATCCTGTGGGACTTGTCCTTCTTGCCAGCACAGCTCTATTAGCTGGTGGATCTGTAGAGTGAGTGTGTCTTGCCCACTCTAGATAACCTCTATTGGAATCCCATCCTTACCTGGAGCCTTGCCAGATGCAAGTTCATTTATAGCACACTTAACTTCTGTTATGGTGGGAAGTGTGTCCAGGTGGTCAAGAGTTGGCAGGGCCTCTATGGCGTTGAGGGCATCATCCACTAGCTTGGTCTCACTTGTTAAAAAGCTCTAAATTGTGCTCTACCCATCTATCCATCTGCTGTTTCTTATCAGTGATGATTTCTCCCCTCAAGGTTTTCAGCGGTGCACTTCTTTTGATCATTGGACCACAAGCTTTCTTTATCCCTTCATACATGCTTCTGATGTTTCCCTTATCACTTGCGATTTGAATGGACTCACATAACTTGATCCAATAGTCATTCGCACACTGCCTGGCAGCCTTTTGCACATCCTTCCTTGCTTGCTTCAGCTCACTCAGAGTGTTATGCGTTGGTCTTTCCTTGTTTCTTAAGAGAGCTATCTTCTTTTTATCAATCAAGGGCTGCAGTATCTGGCTGTTTACCGCAAACCAGTCCTGCCTCTTATGATCCACAGTGCCATAAACCCCTACGGCAGTTTTATAAAGATTTTCCTTAATTTGACCCCACTTTTCATTTACTGTACAATTTTCTGGTGTATCAGTGAAAGCGTCTTCAGGTTGCTGTTGAAATTCAAAGCACTTTCCAGGATCGTGAGTGTTAATAATATTAATCCTGGGGTTAGATTTGTGTTTAGCTGTGTAGATTCTCTTTGGTCTCAGTCTAACCCTTGCAACAACCAAAGAATGATCTGTATCACAGTCAGCACTGTGGTAACTTCGAGTTAATGATGTATGGTTCAGATGTTGTCTCTGTGTGATAATGAAGTCCAGCTGATGCCAATAGCCGGATCTTGGATGTTTCCATGTGACCATATGCAACTCTTTTGTTTTAAAAAAGGAGTTTGTAATACATAGGTCATTTCTAGTGCAATGCTCCAGCAGCCTTTGCCCATTATCATTCATGCGACCGATGTTGTATTTTCCAAGGCACACTGGCCATGAACTCGAGTCCTTGCCCACACGAGCATTGAAATCACCGAGCATATAAATGTAGTCGGATTTTGGAACTGCTTTGACCACAGAGTCTAGCTGCTCATAGAACGTATCCTTCACATCATCAGAGGAAGCGAGTGTCGGTGCATATGCAGTGATAATGGTAGCAAATCCACAAGAGGTTGCCAAGCGCAGGGATAATAATCTTTCATTACCTCCAGCTGGGATATCAATCATTCCCAGTAGCGAATTCTTCACTGCAAAGCCCACACCATGTTGCCTTTTTTCTGCCTGCCCTCTACCCTTCAAAAAAAAAAAGGTGTAATTGTTTTCCCTGAGTGACCCTTCCTCAGCGAGGCGAGTCTCCTGCAGGCCAGCAATATCAATGTTAAGACGATTGAGTTCAGCATAAATCACAACCGTTTTTCTCACATCGTCAATATTTGTCAAGTCAGTGGAAAATCCTGGACACATGGTTCTTACGTTCCAGGTTGCAAGCCGTAGCTTGAGGTTTCTATTATTCTTTTTATTAGTACCTGGTGCATTGGTTTTACAGCCTGCGATTCAGATTTTGTCCTAGCCCCAAGCACCCATTGAAGCAGACAGGCTGTGGCGGATCAGCACCCAATTGGCCAGGGGCTGCCCAGCTTGAGGCGGGCGGTAGCTGATCAGTGACACCTGTAGGCGTCTCCCACCGTCAGAGGCAACGCGTGGCGCCTCATGTCTACGCCAACTGACAAGGACTTATAACCCGTAACAGTTGCCTCTCGTTTTGATTCCGAGACCGGTTAAGACCAGGGATGGAGTTATTGCCTCTCCATAGCACAACGCCTGGGCTAAAATAAAGAAACCATGTGTTGCCCATGCAGCATGATCCCTCTCTCGGCCTGCCTAGTTCACTCCAGAGGAAAGTTGACACCTATGCATCTGGAACAAGACAAGCTGCAGAAGCTGCCGGATCAGCAAAGCAATGCTCTAACTGTCCGCCTGTCGGAGCTTCGATCCTAGACCAGCTGCCAACCAAGGCTTAGGGCTTGGTCTGCCCTGCCATAACTATTTTGTCTTTGGGTTGCATTTCCTCGCACCAGGATAAGGCTTGTACCCTCCCAATTGCGCTCTTCCGCCCGAAGCCGTTGGCACAATGTGGGGTGTCGGGTTTGGTAAGCGCCGCCCAACATTCGGCGCTGACAGAAAGCAGATAGTACTGTCTACTGTCATATGGTAGCTCAGTCATATCTGACTAAGACCTGACACTCGGGACGATACATCAATAACATTAGATATGCAAATGATACATTCTTGATAGCAGACAATGAACAGGACCTGCAAAATTTAGTAGATGCGGTTGTTGCACACAGTTAACAACTAGGGTTAGAACTGAATATTAAGAAGACACAGATTATGGTCGTCACTTGGAAGAAAGAAATATCACAATGTGATATACGAGTAAATAGGCATATCCTTAAGCTAGTGAATCGATACAATTATCTCGACACAGTCATAACATCTGATGGGAGATGCCTTGAAGAGATCAGAACAAGAATTGCCATTGCGAAGGTAGCCTTTTGCAAGATAAAAAAATACTTACCAATAAAAATATATCAATTGAAACGAGAAAAAGAGTGTTGAAGTGCTACATAGAACCTGTACTTTGGTATGGATGTGAAGCGTGGACAATGAGCAGTCAAGCTGAAAAACAGCTGATGGCTGTGGAAATGTGGTTTCTGAGGAAAATGCAAAGAATACCATGGACAGACAGAAAAATTAATGAACAAGTCCTTTAAGAAACAAATGAAGATCGTAAACTGATTAGAGTCATTAGACGTAGACAGTCAAAATGTTTGGGCATGTTATGAGAAGAAATGACTTGGAGAACTTTGTGACGACTGGCAATGTCGAAGGATAGAGACCAAGGGGAATAACGAGAAGCAAATACCTGGATGGTTTGCCACATGGCATGGTCGAGACAGGAACACGGAGCTGATTCACGACTCTGGTGATCGAATGAGGTGGCAGAACATGACCGCCCACGTTTATCGGCATGGCACATGATGGATGGAATATGGGTAGGACAAATGCGGAGCTGCATAGGACGCTAGGGCTTGGAGTGAGTTGGTAAGGAGCTAGGCCCCAATGGGGGGGGGGGGGTTAAAGGGTGAAACAAGAAGAAAGAAGTTGAGCCCAAGAGAAGCTTGATAATTTAATGAATAAACAGGCAGGGGATCTAATTAGAAATGGACTCTTACATTATGATTACGAATTCAAGTTCCAACATAACTGCCGTTAACTGTTTTGCTTGCAAATTTATTTGTGGCGCCGTTTGATATTGTATTTGCAATGCTATTTAACCCAATGGTGTAGTACTGCAAGAACCTGTAATAACGCGAAGTTGTACCATTTGGTTACCGCAGCTAGCATGGTTTTGTGAACATTGGAGATCGGGGGGGGGGGGGGGAAACGCTATAATAAGTAGCGAAGAGGTTACGGGCGCAGTTCATTCATAATCCTGCATGCCGCGTTTGAAACACAACTGGGGACGATTTAGCAACAAACCGCCTTGCGTTGGTTTTTTTAATTTTACGATATGGTATGGATGCCGCTTGTTCAGAATGCAATGGCAAACTACTGAACGTTACGCTTGCCAAGATATCAAAAAACAGCATAAACATGCTGGGGTTGACTGCGACGTCCTGTAAAAGAATATGCAACTAACATTATACTCTCTGCTTCTTACTTCCACGAGCAACAAACAATACTTGTGAATTTATTGATAATTATCTAGTAGCTCAGTCGGACTAGGGTTGAACGGCTTTACTCGTCAACAAAAGTTAGCAAAGACTGGCCACCTATTCCACTGTACAATCAGGCCTATAAAATGTGATGGTCCTAGCACACCATAGTACACAGAAAACCAATCGGAGAACCCTTTGAGGCCACCAAGACAGTTCACAAATAAACACATATAGTATTGTTTGGCGCTCATAGACGGAAAAGAAGGAAGTAGAGATTAGAGGCGCCATCGTAATTTGGAGGTGATAGGTTCGATTCCGGTCGGTAACTATAGCTTTCAAATTGTATATTGTCTAGTGCGTCCTCTAGTCTATACTTTCTTTTTCTCCTTCTGTGAGCGCCAAACAATACTATGAGCGTTTATTTGTCAACTAGCACACCACAGACTCATACCAGATTCCTGTTTCGGGACCTTAATGTTTGTGTTTTTAAATATCAGTTAGGAAAGAAGCACATTTTGTGATATTTCCTTACCTAATACGAAAATATTTGTAAATTATATAATATTAATAAATAAAAAGAAAAAGCGACTTTTTATCCACTAAACATAAATGGCTACCTGCAATTTTACAAATTAGTGGTCCTCCACTATCGCCATCACACGAATCACTGCCTCCCTTAAAATAGCCAGCACAGAGCATTCTTTCTGAATTATAGCTAGGAATATGTTTGATATACATTTCCTCACACAATTGTGAATTGAGGAGAGGCACATCGACTGCCTTCAGAATGCTTGGATAGTCGGTACTAACTCCTGCTAAAGAAAATAAATCATACATATTATATTTAAAATGTAGTCAAAGCAAACTGAGTCAGACAAGTTCACACAAGTTGATGCACAGGGTGGATGTAATAAAGTTTGCTCTTTATATGTTGATACTTGTGCTGTCAAATCACATCAAAGAAACATCGTGCCGAAATGTACAATTAAAGTGAATGATGTTATTTTGCGGCAAGTGCAGAAATGAAAATATAAAGGTACGCGGATAACATCAGATAGAAGATGCATTATAGATATAGATAACAAAACAGGACAAGTAAAACTCCATCCATCCATCATGTGCCATGCCCATAAGCGTGGACGGTCATGGTTTGCCATCTCACTCGATCACAAGAGTCACGGATTAATTCTATGTCCTTATCTCGACCATGCCACGTGGTTAAGCCATCCAGGTATTTAATTCTATATCTTGCCCTTGTTCTCTTCCCCTCGATCTTGCCAGTTGTCACAAGTTCTCCAATTTATTTCTTCTCATAACATGCCCAAAACATTTTGACTGTTTGACAGTCTACGTCTAATTTCTTTAATCAGTTTTCGATTTTCATTTGTTTCTTGTAGACTTGGTGATTGGTTTTTCTGTCTGTCCATGTTATTCTTTGCATTTTCCTCAGAAACCACATTTCAACAGTTATCAGATGTTTTTCAGCATGTTTGCTCATTGTCCACGATTCACATCTATACAAAAGTACAAGTAAAACTGCATTCTATCAAATGAAGAATAGTTTATGCAATACGTCTTTGTTATTGGAAGTTAGGGTTCCAAATGGTGCTGTTATGTAGCCGAGGATACAGAGTTGGGGTGAGTGCCAAACCTTGCAAAATACCCATATTGCTTGTGCGTTCATCATCTTAGGTAGCAAAAGCCCAACTCCTGACCTTCAGGTGGCGTAACAGTTATAACTAACAGGGGAAGAGGCGACGACGAGTCTCTGGCGTAGTAAAAACCAGGCGTCTCTATATATGTATGTACGTACATACATACGCAGACACGTGTGTACACGCACGGGCGCGCGCGCACACACATATATATATATATAAAACACAATGTATGTATGTGTGTATGTATGTATGTGTGTGTGTATGTATGTCCGTTCTTTATGCGTTCGCGAACGGTCTATCCGATTGAGATGAAATTTTCTACACGTCTTCTTTTCATTCCCGTGCAACCAACTGTCATAGTTTTATAGTGTACAATCAGCTACTTACTTAATAAAATTTAATAATTAAATTTACATTATCATTTCTAAATAACAAGGGGACTTAACATTAGAAAAGTTATTTCAAGGGGCATAACTTTTAATAACATTGCTATTATTTTATATATAGATTGTTGCATTGTTTTCAAAGATTTATAAACTCTTTGTCTATAGTTATTTACAGGCATATGAGTTATAATAAATAATGATATAATCTTTAGGGCATTTTCATAGTTTTCATAAAAATAATGCATCTATTTAAATAGTGAAAATTTTCTAACTCATCTTTTTATTTTGCTTCAACAGCACATTAATGTTTTTTAACATTCTCATATGTATGGCGCGTTACACCCACGTTGGGTATTTATGATGACCGTTGTCAAAGAATTGCGTCAAAAGAGATCTTGAATGAAATAATGTATGAGAGGAAATAGAGAAGAAGGGCAGAATGTAGGACGGGCCTGCGAAAGATTTTCATTCGTTAAAAAAATAAAATAGTAATTTTTTGTGAGAGAAAGTTAGTTGCATATCGTTTGCAGTCAACCCACCGCCTACCATTTATTGGCTGTTCGTGATATCTTGGTAAGTTTACTTTAGATAGATCTCTTCCAATAATATTTTATACTATCAATCTATCTATTCATCCATTCTATCTATATTTTTAACGGGAAAGTACCGAACATAGATTGATAGATAGATAGATAGATAGATAGATAGATAGATAGAAAGATAGATAGATAGATAGATAGATAGATAGATAGATCGATATATAGATAGATAGATAGATAGGTAGATAGATAGATAGATAGATAGATAGATAGATAGATAGATAGATAGATAGATAGATAGATAGATAGATAGATAGATAGATAGATAGATAGACAAATAGACAGACAGACAGACAGATAGTCGGGAACGGGAGCTTATATGACTACTTATATGAATTAAATGAGATGCTCCCCACCAGGGACTGGGTGAAGCTGGGCCGGGTCAGACAGACAGACAGACAGACAGATAGTCGGGCACGGGAACGGGAGCTTAGATGACTACTTATATGAATTAAATGAGATGCTCCCCACCAGGAGCTGGGCGAAGCCGGGCCGGGTCAGACAGACTGACAGACAGGCAGACAGACAGACAGTCAGATAGATAAATAGATAGATAGATCCCCGCCAGGACTTGGGGCGGAGCCGGGCGGGGTCAGCTAATATATATATATATATATATATATATATATATATATATATATATATATATATATATGTGTGTGTGTGTGTGTGTGTGTGTGTGTGTGTGTGTATTCCAGCAAAGGAAAGGTGCTAAAAATGGAGGCAACCAGCCAGTAGGCGCACTACAGAAATCAGGATGCCACGCAATCACGTCAAGCGAAAGAAAGAATGAGAAATCGAATGCATGTACTTTTTGGTAAATTTTTTGTTACCCCTTCTTAGACTGAGTGGACCTAGGAAGGAAGTAACAGTAAAGGTCTCTTTTAGATGCCTAAAGCACAAGTGGGTGATGTTATCGATATCAGACGGACGCCTTTGCCTCTAAAGATATTTCCTTCTACGCATTTTAGGCTGGGCGACCTGGTGTCTTTATCTGTGTTTACAAAATTCAGACAGGGGGGCTGAGTGGTCTCGGCTATGGTGTCCGCTTCGAGTGCTGGAGGTCCCGGGTTCAAGCCCCGGTATGGGCCGGGATGTTTTCATGTGGACTTCTAGTAATAAAAATTTCCCCTGGTCTCTGGGTGGTGAGATTGGACGCCCATGTGTATTGTTTCGCACGTAAAAATCCCTTGGCAGTTGGAAATCGAAAAAGAGTAGCATAACGGCGCCGCCCGGGAAAAATTTCGAATTACAAATCTACCCAAAGTATTTCAGGATCCTCGGTTGTGCTACGGAGTTCGTGCACTGAGCTGAGATTCTCCGGACTCAGGCTTGAATTAGAAATAGAACGGAGCACTTATGGGTTACACCCGTGTGCCGTGATCTTGATCCGACGACTAAACTAAACTAAACAAAATTCAGAATCGCGCTGATGAGGATAGAGCCCAGGATCATAGGGAAGGCAGGCGAACGTTTAGCCCCAACGTTATAGCGGCTAACCTGACTTGGGAGACCACGAGTAGTAAGAGAGACGCAAACTGCACCCTAAATAAGGAGCCGGCTCCTTCTTGGTGACGTCATTTTTTACTATAAAAAAGTCATGATCCTATGCTGTGACGTCACCAAATCGGCTCCTTTTCCGACCACATTTTTCACATTTTCGGGGGTATATTATTGAGTTCCTTCCGGTTGTCCTGATGACTACTTCCGGTCCCGGGGCACGCGGGCGGGCGAACCGGATGTCGTCACGCGAACCGGCCGTCGTCACGCGATCCGGCGCGAACCGCAGCGAACCGAGCCGAATCAGGGCGACCCGAACCGAAACAGGGCATTGCGGAGGTGGATGAGTGATAGAGCCCCAGTCATGTAGATCTCGAACCCTTCGATGAGGAGACCGAAATCAATATGACAGAGTGGAAAAATGATTTATTCCATCACCCGAGTTACCCCGAGTAGATCAAATAATGGCCTAGTCAATAAACTTTCCACGCTGATAGTTAATTCGGCAGGTGTCCATAGTACCCAGGCTTCATTTCTAAGCGAGTAGCGAAAATCTGGTTTAAAAATATACTAGACAGGCATACAATATTATTAAAAATTAAGCCTAAAAACATAATAAATGGTTAAATTTCTTGTATGTATACCGGAGAATATTAATGTGAATATAAAACTACTATTCTCAATTAAGTTAAGACATATCCTGCTAAGATAATCATAAAAATATGTAATATTACTAAACCCCACAAATAACGTCCCCTTATTAAACAGAATAGGATGTGTCCCTTCATTGCACCATAACAAATATTACAACAGGTAAAGGTCGCGCAAAGTTCGAATATGTGATTTATAGTCGAGTGAGGAGAACGTCTAAAAACTGACGCAGGGATTCTTAAAATATACCAAGCAGACCTGTTTATTTCTTTATTTTCTCTGTTTTCTGTCTTTCTTATATGTGTTTATTTTCTTTATTTCTTTATTTCCATCTTTCATTACTCCTCTCTCTCTCTCTCTCTCTCTCTCTCTCTCTCTCTCTCTCTCTCTCTGTCGGTAGACTTCGCCACTGCTCGGTAACTATAGAACCGCTGTGCCCGACCTTGACATCATAGCTGCCCTGTCTATGACCGGTCAACCCATGAGTCAGCGCTGGAAACATGTCTGAATACGCTATGTCTGCATTCTACAGCGTGTTTTCGTAGTAAAATTGCCAGGTCAGCAGTTGTTCATGTAGCAATCAACCAGTTTAAACTGGTTATGGCTATAGCTATACCACATGACTTGCCGCTATAAAACAGCCATACGCAATGGCTAAGTCTCATTCTATTGCTGAATACAGAAGAGAATCAACCTCGAGAAGCTTACAGCCCGACGAAGAGCCAAAAGAGAATCATCCTGCAGAACGCACCCGCCGGAGAGAGAGAGAGACAGAGAGAGAGAGAGAGAGAGAGAGAGAGAGAGAGAGAGAGAGAAGATAATCAACCGGCAGAACGCACACCCCGCCGGAGAGATAGAAAAAAGAAGCGGTAAATATCATAAACATTATTTTTTCCCATCTGCCATGTTGCCATTCGGCTCATTCGATCACCACAGGCACCACGTGGCCACGTCACCCACCCAACTACGTATATATGGCTTACCCGCTGGTTCAATCTGCATAAATAAATAAATCTTTCTTATTTTGTAAAAGCACCTAAATTATAAAACAGGTTCCCTAAAATTATAGAACCGACGTGTCTTCGTACACAACGGTAACTGGCCAACCGTGATGTTAACTATATATAAACACACAGGCCATAGCGTTTCTCCCGACAATGTAACTTCGCGAAGCGTTGTTCACTCGTTAATCTAAGGTAGCGATCAACACTGCACGTTGGTCGGCCCGCTGCTCGCTAATCAGATATCTCCGCTGGCCGCTAATTATAGCTCTGTAGTCAAGCAAGGAATGTTTGCAACGTGGACTGAAGCTTAGTTACAGATGTAGAAAGAATAGAGTAAAATAATGTTGTTTTTTGACAATGTTGTGTGTTTGTTTGTTTACTGTGTATGATACATGGGGGTATAAATAGTATGAATTTAAAACCACTGTGTGTTGGCGCACACATGGACTATTCACACGTATGACCAAAGCATTTCTGTCTATTCATTATTATGTACCATGCCGACTATCGCACGCAGGCGACCACGGCTCTCTGTAGCATCAGAAACGCATTATAATATAGCGGTGTAAAGCAGTAGCAATTCAGCTGAACGAATGCGTTGTATGCCCTAAACGGTAGTAATCATAGGCAGCTGAATGTGATTTCCATTCATCATCATCATGTGCCAGGCCGACTAGCGAAGCAGGCGACCACGGCTCTATGTAGCATCGGAAAGGCATTATAATATAGCGGTGTAAAGCGGTATCAATTCAGTTGAACGAATGCAGTGCATGTTCTAAACGGTAGTAATCATAGATAGGTGAATGCCTGGCCATTCATCATCATCATGTGCCAGACTGCTTAGCGCATGCAGGTGACACGGCTCTCTGTAGCATCGGAAACGAATTATAATATAGCGGTGTAAAGCGGTATCAATTGAGTTGACCGAATGTGGTGTATGCCCTAAACGGTAGTAATCATAGATAGCTAAATGCCTGACCATTCATCATCATCATGTGCCAAATCGGTAAGCGTGGGCGTTCATAACTCGTCTATCTAATACACGCCGGTAAAGCGTCAATACATTTACAGGGCATCTTAGTAAACCCCATCATTCTCTTTGTATATGTAAATTCTTGGTAGGATTGCCCAGTGCTTTCTACACAACCGACCTTCGTGTCAGGCGACCTGCTGTCAAATCGGTCACCGCTGTCTGCCTTATGCTTTCTGTGTCTAATAGCTCTACCATTTATAGTGATGTATTTGTAATGTAAACGGTCATCATTGTAAACTCACATGTCTCTTTCGCCTTTTGTTACAGATTGAAACTGTTAAAACCGAGGGAAAGTGGAAGACAACACCAGAAAAATAAAAAGGAAACGACTCACCATAGGTAAAAATCTAACACTGTATCATCATCATCATTCAGCATCATCATCATATTGGCGTCTACCGCTGGTGTCAAGCAGAAAAAATGACCAGCAGCATCATCCTCTCTTGAGGTGGTGTGATGGTGTGTGTGTGTGTGTGTGTGTGTGTGTGCGCGCACGCCCGCGCCAGCGCGCCCACGTGTGTGTGTATGAGTGAGTGACAGACGGAGAGTGGGACAGACAGACACCCAGGCCAAGGATGAGAGCGGGCTAGAGAGGCAGAGAGCGGGGTAGAGAACCAGACAGATTGAGAGAGAGAGATAGATAGATAGAGAGAGAGAGAGAGAGAGAGAGAGAGAGAAAGAGAATGTGGGCTGTGGTATCTCCCTTGCAATATGATAACTATCTCCCTTGCTATCCTGCTATCTGACTAACTCCTGTGTCGTTTGCTACCTCCCATGCTTTGTGTATAGCAGTCATCAAAATGTTTTATATTCTGTGTAATTTTACAAATCCAGGTGCTATATGGCTACTATAATTCCTTCTACAGATTCACACGGTCTACAACAGACAAAAAGAGGTGGTCAATTGAGAACTACTTAAAATGGAAAGTCAACCATACGAGGTATGTATGCTGTCGTTTTCTCACTGTTCTGTGGTATGTGTCATAAGTAGTATAGCAGGCGCTACCTAACTCAGAAATTATGAGTCACTCCCTAAAGATCATATTGTACTGTATGAAATGATCTCTAATATAAATTAGTGTTATGGAACATGTAGTAGTTTATCAAGCCCTAACTAACTCAGTAATCGGGGCCGCTCCAGTGAGGTCATATTTTTACTATATAAATGATCTATAGTATAAAACAGTCGTTATGGACCGTGTAGTAGCATGTGCTGTCTCAACTAAGTGAGAAACCGGGAGCCACTACATTGAAGTCATATTTTATTATATAAAGACTCTATAAGCAAAAGTATAAAATACAACCCCTTCTTTAATAGTACTACACATCATGTGACATTCCAAATTTTTGCTATTTCTTTGTGAACTAATGGTTATATAAATATATAAGCAAAATAGTGGGTGTAACCTGGTTGTTAAATATCTTTTCTCCACAGCTGATTGACGTCCCACACATATACTTGTAAAAGAAGATTGAAAAATACTACTCACTATAACCGTTGGAGCAACACATAATAAGTCATTATCTAATACGCGAGAAATAGTGGTGGAAATTCTACTATTGTGCAATCTGCTACCTGAAGCCGGACAATACTGACAACTACCGGAAGCTCGCTATCACCATTATTAACTGCTAGAAACCATTTATTGTCTCATCACTATCATCAATTACTACTCCTTGCTCTACTATGGCCAGTATTTAGATTTCTGTCTTTCTCTGTCTTATCTGTGGTAAGAACTTTACAGAAATCGCAATCTTACTCGTTACATTAAGACAGTCCAGAATACCACAATGCACACATGCTACATTAGTGGCAATTTATACAGTAGGAGAGACAATCTAAAACAACATGTAAAAACACATCAACAGACATTACCCTCAACATCACATACTACACCATCAACCACTACACCATCAGACACTACGTCACGTAAAAGAAAAGGACCATCAGCCACACAAGCAGCTAAAAACAGAAACTTGATCAAGTGGAAGCGGGGGAAGCCGACATAGAGACAGATGAGGAAGTAGATGAGGTACTAAAGACTGTAGAGATTATCCGCGACGAGGAAGTCCAGCAGAAATATAGTGACGTCTGGCCCTACATTAGTACACAACAGAACATCAACAAATATGTATCGACCTACAATTTATTTCATTGAATAGACTCAACACAACCAATTGACTGGACCGAGACTTTAAAACAAGTATGTACTAGTCAGACATGCAGGTTTAGGTAAATTATTCTCATCACATGATTTTACGTCATAAGGAGACAGGAGAGCTTAGGTTTTTCCATTCATCGTCTAACAATGCATGCCAACTCGACGTCCCCCACCTAGTTAACCACGAAAAAGACTTTGACGACTTTATAGAAATAGTTCAGGACAGTGACATGTTTAACTAAGCACTACATAACAGAACTGACTCTAAGTAAATGGTAGAGACAATCCCTGTGACTACTTTTTATATATATCACATAAATAAGCACCCAATAGGGTGCTGCTTAGAGGACTTACGACGCAATTACGGCATCAATATTTTACAACTTGACGCCCATAACTCTACACCGTACAGTGACATATTATGCTTCTTTCGATGTCTGGCGGTGCTTAACGAAGCAAAAACTAAGGCTCTTATGAAACCTACATATCGTTTAGCTAACCAGTGGCAGAAATATCAAAAGTTAGAGTCGCTAGACAGTTTCCCTGGGGTTAGACTTATTGACATGCCGGCAATAGAAAAATGTTTTAAGGTAAATGTTAGATATTTTTGAGTTCAATGAGTCCCAGGCCTTGGTCCCCAAACTTCGTAGTAGTGGGAAACATCCTAAAATTATGCGAGTGCTATTGTATGAGGATCATTTCATGTATATCAATGATCTTGATTGAGTAGCCATAGTAGTTATTCGGGTGTAGTGAGTGTGGGAAATTGGGGAGTGTTTTTCGGAATAAGGATAAACATATGCAGACCTGTAATGAGGGGATAACTGTTAACAGTTATAAAGGAGGTGTGTACTCCGTAATGGAGACTGTATGGGAAGCCATCAGCGCATTGGGTGTGTCAGTGAAAACTGATTATATCTACCCCTACAGAGCGGCCTACGATTATGAGGCGTATTTTGTGAAAAGCAATTTACCAGGTGAAACCAAGTCCACTAAATTTTTAGGAAAGCATGTCCCCCTTAGTTGGTCGATAGCCTCTAATGTCCCTGTGTTCGAGGACCCCGTCTGCCACATCACAGCGGGTAATCCTCAGGACTTGGTGAGGAAGATGGTTGAATATCTGACTCAAATCGCTGATGCAGCGTATGCCGAATTACGGAAAGAGCATGATAGTGTGTATACAGCCTTAGAGTCTATAAATGAGCACAAGCTAGTGGATAGGCTAGACATTTACCTTCGGGAGATTTCGGTCCTGGGGTTTAACTCAGGGCGGTATGATATTAATTTAGTGAAACCTTATCTGATAGAGTCCTTCATCTCTGCCACTGATGGCCCTTTTAACTACGTAGTGAAAAGGAATAATAATTTAATGGCCATATCCACCAAAAAGCTTAAATTTCTAGATATTGTAAACTCCCTAGCCCCGGGATTTCGTTATTCAAAATATTTAGCGGCTTATGACATCAAAGAGACGAAGGGGGTGTTTTGCTATGAGTATATAACATCGTTGGATAGACTTGCGGAGACTCGATTGCCTCCACACGAGGCATTTCATTCGCAGCGGAAAATCTCCAATATTTCAGTTGCCGAATACGACGAATGCCAACGAGTATGGAGCGAGAACCATATGTCGACACTGGGAGACTTTTTGCGCTGGTACAACAATAAGGACGTAAAAACTTTTATTGGGGCATTAGATAAGCAAGTGGCATTTTACAAAGGGTTAGGTGTAGATATTTTCAAGGATGTCATTTCTGTCCTCGGGGTGACTTTAAGGTACTTGTTTAAAACCATACCCAAGAACAACTACTTTACCCTATGCTCCAATAAGGAGAGTGATCTGCACACGGAAATTAGACAAAATATTGTAGGGGGACCCTCGATCATATATCATAGATATCATGAGGTAGGTAAGACTAGGATTCGAGTGGGTAAGCTAGTTGAGAGTGTGAAAGGGTACGATGCTATCGCTCTATACCTGTGGGCTTTGACATAGAACATGCCCACGGGATTTCCTGTGATACGACATGCAGGAGATGGGTTCAAGCCCCGTAAAACCAGAGCTTGTATTGTCCTGTGCAGAGAGTGGTTGGCATAGGTAGAACATTCTATAGACATAGAACTAAAATCCCAGATTAATGGGCGGGAGATGTCTTTAGGAGAAAGACACATCAGAGTTGATGGGTGGGATAAAAAGGATCGAACCGACTACCAGTTTCACGGGTGCTTATTCCACGGGCATGAAAACTATGTATTGACCCGTGGTCATGATGTTAACCCGGTGAGCCAGAAACCCTTGTCAGAACTATATGCCAACACGCTTGAGATTCGCGAGTACCTGGAAAAAGAGGTTAACGTCACGGTCGTGGAGATGTGGGAATGTGAGTGGCAGAGTCTCAAAAACACTAATAGCGCCATTAAGAGCTTCATAAAAACCACATTCCCATATGTCGCACCCTGGCATCGTTACGAGGCCATAGACCATAAAAAGATTATAAAGGCTGTTAAAAACGAGACTTTGTTTGGGTTAATAGAGTGTGACATCCACGTACCAGACAAGTATAAAGATCTATTTTCAGAGGTGACTCCTATATGTAAAAACACTGATGTGTCTAGAGCCGACATTGGCGAGCTCATGAAACAGTATGCCGAGAGCCATAAGCGGTTGAACGGCTCACGTCGGACTCTAATAGGTATCTATGTGGGGGTAAAGATCCTATTGGCCACACCATTGTTAAAATGGTATCTGACACATGGTTTAGAGGTCACCAAAATATACCAGATCATTGAGTACAAACATGAGAAGTGTTTTGAAAAGTGTGGTAAAGAGGTGTCTGATGCCAGACGCGAGGGTGACCTCGATCCAGCCTATACTATTAAGACCGAGACAATGAAACTACTGGGAAACGCAGCCGGTGGCAAAACGTAAACCAACAAGGTGAAGCACACAAAAGTTTCATATTGTCGCGGGGCTGGCACGTCAAAGTTGGTGAATCAACCCCTGTTTAAGAAGATGACCATGTTGTCAGATGATGTGTTTGAGGTAGAGTCTCTCAAAAAGACCACCTTATGGGATCTACCCCAGCACATAGGCTTCTTTGTGTACGAGTACGCAAAGCTGCGCATGCTAGAAATTTATTATGACTTTTTAGATATGTTTATAGCTAGGGAGGATTTTCAATTGTGTGAGTTGGTCACAGATAGCTTGTATTTAGCTCTTAGCAAACCGATCCTAGCACAGGCCGTCAGACCGGAGCTTCAGGAAGAATTTTATAGTCTATAGCTCCTGGTTCCCGTCTGTGGTCTGTGATAGCCATCAACGGGATTTTATTAGGAGTAGGGGAGATGTACCAGCCTGTGACGCGTGTAAGGCTAAGCGAGTCTTTGACAAAAGAACCCCCTGGTTATTTAAGTTAAAGTATGAGGGATCGGGGATGGTCTCCTTATGCAGCAAGACTTATCACTGCTTTGGAGACTATACCAAGACCAGCACGAAAGGGCTGACAAAACAGCACAACACGCACCTAGACAGATACATTTTTCTAAATGTACTTGACACCCAGCCAGCGACTGGTGGGACAAATATAGGCGTTAAGACACAGGCTTCCTCTGAATACACGTATCATCAACATAGAGAGGCTTTATCATATTTCTACATTAAAAGAAAAGTACACGCAGACAACTATACCACGTCAACCCTAGATATATAAGTGTAAATATGTACCATAATATGTAAATACTCTTTTTCCTAAGTTTTCCAGCTACCTTTTACTACTTATCGCTATCTGTTCTATTATGATTGTAGTGTACTGTGAATATATAAAATAAAAGACTCAGTGTGGTCATATGTGTACTTTCCTTGTGACTTGTCTATATCATTGAAAAATAAAAGACTGTCACTGTCTGTCACTGATGTGTAAAGTCACATGCTTTTCATTGAGAGCTATTGAAAAATATTGAATATTATGCAAACGAAAATGTTTTAATGGAAAAATAAAAGTTATGAAACGAAAAAAAATATTTGTTTTGTTGGTTTATTCAGTGGTATGCGTGACATGTTTTTTCCTTGGTTTATTCGTGTTGTCGTCTTTCTTGTTTATTCATGTTGTCGTCTTTCTGGTTGTCGTGTTGTCATCTTTTATGATGTGTAAGGTTGTTTCTTCATGTTGATTTTAGCTGTGAAATATACTATGGAAAAAAGAACAAATGAACTGCCAGAGGCAGGACAGAAACATCACATAGAAACAAACCAAGATAACTCAAATTTTCTTTTATTTTCAAAACTTTATAGATATTGATTCTTCACATAATTGTCTGGGTCTCCTGAGGGCTGTCATCTGAACTTGGTAGACACACATCTGACTGTGGGTTACACATCTTGGGCTGATCACACATCTGAGGTACATCACACATCTGGGGTACATCACAATCTGGGGTTGATCACACACCTGTTTGGGTAGAGTCTTTTGACTTGGGTATCTTCGTTTAGTGCCCTTTTTGACCCTGACTTTCTTTCTTCGGTTAGTGTCTTGTTTACTGACTTGAATAGGTTGCTGGCTGAGTATATCAAAGTCTTTTAGGATCTCGCGATGCAGAGCTATCAACTGTTCATATTCTTGACGAGTAAATATCTTTCCCAATGGGGCAGGAAGCTTGTTCTCGGATTCACCAAAGAATCGACGGAGGTGTAACTTGGTTATTCCTCTGTAGTATGAGACAAATACGGCCTTGACGCCATCTCCCACTGGTCTAACAATGTCAACATTACGCGCCAGTTAACCCAGTTAGCTGTGTTGCGTTCTGCAGTCATCTTCATAATGAGCTAATGGTACTCGAGTCGGGTTTATATCCTCGTGTGTAAACTGGTTATACCGTTTCAGCTGCCTTACGTATGGCGCGACTAGGCGACCTACTAACCGATCGTTGACCCATTGTTTTTTTTAATAGGGATGAAGAATACGGGTCATGCTCGCCCCACGACTTTTCATCAGGATGAAATAGATAGCGTAGAGGCCAGAGGCGTTGCTTAACACATGTTGTAAGACTCGGGTATTATACATGAGCGGTGTGTCTGAATGATGGTCAATAAAATTGTACAGGTCACTGTGTAAGGGCGGCAGCCCAAATGAATCAAAGTACTCACATTTGCCTGACCCGTCGTAGTACATGGCGCCCCAGTGGGAATCTGGTTTATAGCTAGGGTCAGTGTTTACAATAAAAGCCGCTGGTCTGCTTCTATCTAGATGTCGGGGTAGCTAATCTCGAGCGCACACTATGACCTGTAGTCGACGAGCATACGTATCAGCTACTAGTATTCTGGTAATCTGCTGTGTGTTCATTATGAAGCGTAATCTGTTAGCACTTGTCTGGTCTTGGATACTTCACTTATCCCGTCGTGCTCGGCGTAGACGATGACTTGTAATGGCTCTGGGATGGGTGTGTTGAACTTAAATTCCAGTGTTAAAGGACCAGTCCTCGGCATCTCAAACTGGTCTCCGTCCAGTAAACTGGGACTCAGATCAAAGGCATACAGCGTATAGCCATACTTGAATTGATTATAGTCAACTGAGTTGCCGGCGTCTTTGCCTACTAGACCAATGGCTAGGTTAGTACCAAAATACGCACGTACGTATTGGTTGCGCTCAAAGTCCATGGTCAGTGGCTTGCTGGTGGCAGCTCGACCGTCGACGGTTACGTTCAGGTACGTCAAACCAAATGTTTGAAAATTATACGGGTTATAGCTGTAGGAACCGTTAAAAGCTGCTGATGTAACAAGTCCAATCACCACGCGCGTGGGTGTTTGACTCATAAACAGATTGTCTTGAGTGTGAGATAGCATACCCTGGGGGATAGCTAATGATTTTAGCACCACACGTTTAAACGGGATTTTCGCGTTGGCCCTCATCAAGGCTTTCTCGAGGGCGAGCGCGATGGCCGGATTCAGTCTGGATTTACGAACCACCAGCGTGGCATGGGCTATAATAGATGAATAACCAAGCGCCCTGTCGGGGGCCAAGAGGCTAAAGGTGGCCTTGGACGGAGTCAGCTTAATTTTCACATCCACACCGTTTATCACGTAGCGGTCTTGCACAAAAATGTCGGCGTGTAGTTGACCCATCATATCTATTTCTTGACTCTAACTGGCTAGTTGACGTCATGTTCTTAGTCCCTTGTTGTTTTCGCCTTGCGTGTCATCGAGGAATTTGGCCGAGTCATTGTAATAGAGGGCGGCTGAGAGATGACACTTTTTGGCTTCTTCCCCATTGTTCAACGTCGCTTCCATGTAGGCTCTATACTTATAGGTATTTTCACTAGGGGTGATTAGCGTGTCGTTGAGTGAGACTCCACTTGCGAAAATAAACTGTGCAGGTAATAGTTGACAGGAGCGACATCTGCCGTGGGTGGTGTGACTTTAGCTCTGACGTGTAATAAAGTGTTAAACAGATCCAGATACTCTTCACTGGCACCAGAGATGGCAAATTGTATAGGTGCGTCGGGGGCTAGCGATGCTAAAGGGTGTATCTCCAGAAACTGTCCCTCTTCCATGGCGGTCTGCGTGGGTGGTACACTAAATAGATCCAGACCAGTATGAAGACACTCGCAGGAATGAGGGTTAATCAGGGCCATTATGCAAAGATATCCGAGTACTGCTGCTTCTTCTTGTGAGCTCGATGCTGTGCGCGTGTCAGTTTTATACGTTTACTGGGCTCGTCAGGTGGCGCTGTCCGTCTCTTTCTCCTAATACCGCTACCTGATTGGCTAACGTGGTTGACAGCTCCTTGCAGTAGACGCTGACCGACTTGCTGGGCGTGCTCTTTGAAGGAATCCCCAACATTCCTACCAGCCAAAGCATCTTATGCCACTCGCAGACCTGTATCGAGACCTTCTCTGAGTAGGGCCTTACTACCGGTCTTTAGCCAGGATAGAATCGTGCGACTGAGTCCACTGAATAAACTGCCGATACCACGACCTCTCTGACTCCGACCACCCACAAAAACCGGCATGCCATGTCTTGGTTACAGTAAAAGTCTTCGTACAATCTGGGATTTCGACGAAGCGCCACGTATTTCATTATTCTAGGTCTGATCTCAGCCGAATTCGAAAATGTAACGTCAGCACTGAAGTCCCAGAAGTGAATGAGACCTTTGTGCCCGTATCGGTGGTTAAAAGGATTTCCACCGTGTCGAAGGAGTACCGACTCAGCGGCACGTAATGAGGTTTGTCGTAGGAGCGATACACCGAAGCCGACAGCTGACTCATGATAGGAACCGTCCTCAGTAATGGGACCATGACGTCTCCGACTGGCCTCGCCGCTATGAGATCGCAGTAGACGTAGATATTTTGCAGGTCGTTATTTAGGTCTATCGCCACTGGGCCTTCCATTAATGGGTTGACATGCGATATCTTCGAGGAGTGAAGCCCTAATATATCTTTCAACTTTTCGCTAAACATAGTCACGGCCCCCGCTTTGAATATTTTCACGATGACTTTCTTTGAGGTATTGTCGAAATAGAATCTGAATCGCGGCTGGTCGTCAACCTCCGACTCTTTCATTATTCGATTCAGCTCAGATATGTACGCGTTTGGTGAGCTGTAAAGGCCTGGGGTCACAGTTTTCTGGAATTTCCTCTGATTGGTGAGTTGTATCTTATCCACACTTCATGCTCTAGCACATTGCAGAAGAAGTTGGGAAATTGAATTTCGGCCAGACCCACTTCGTAAGCTGATTCACCTCAATAGTCTGCGGTAACTTGACGAAATAGTGACCTGGGGTGTTCTTGGGAAACATGTTCGGCGAAGCATTGCTCGGTAATGTTACGTAGAAACTCATATTTTAGGATTTGGTAGCATGTAACCCAGACAGCTGCTTAGCAGAGCGATCCACAACTTGCCCTCGTCTGCGTCGACGCTGTCTCGAGACAGATTGAATAGTGATACGCCAATGACGGTGTATATTACGACCAGTTACGACAGAAGAAGACAATCTCTAGTCGCGGCACTCGTCGACCAAACATGCACCAGACCGAGTTTCTTTCTCCTTCTGTGGTATTTTGTAAGTTAGTTACCACGTTGGATTCTTCCATTAGTATCTGGTTAGGTCTGAGACCCAACTATTGAATGACTTGGGATACCCGAACCATTTGACTAAGTACTCTTTACCACCTCGCCTGGGTCTTTCTTGTAAGACTGATTCGACGCAATACACTTGCTTGTCTCCGACGAGTTGTATTTCTTCTCGGTAGAATGAGCCTTGAAGTTCCTCCCCTGAATCGTCTTTTAGCACATACGTCACCTGACTGGTCTGGTTTATACGACTGACGGTAAACAGTTCTTCTGTCCACGAGGGTGTATACCCCTTTTTAAAAAGATGTTTGGGTTGAGCCAGCCGGACTCAAACGCCGAGTGTAAAATACACTTTTCTGTCGAAAGTCTTCTGATATAGGTTATTCCACACCCCGTTTTGATTCGTATAATTGACTTGCATTGGTGCCATGCAATTATTTCTGTGATACGAGCCGTTGTAGTTGTGGATCAGTTTATCTATCATGTCGACGTAGCGAAGTTTATTGGTCTTGGTGAAATAGCGCCACATTTTTGCTTTCAGGGTTCGATTGAATCTTTCCACGATCACGGCTTTCACATCTTCATTCTCAGGGTAAAGAAATGTACACCTCGATCTTTCAGAAATTAAAAAAAAGTCCGGTTGACAAATTCCGACCCTTTAACAGTCTGAAAATTTATCGGTTGTCTCTCAGCAAAAATTTTACTCACGGCGTCCACTAGCTCTTTCCCCGTTTTCTTCTTGATCAGGCATATTTACTAAACATACCGAGACACGTCACTAGGTACGACATCCCATCATTGTATCTTTGTATTTGTCTCATATCTAGCAAGTCGGCTTGGAACTGTTGATTTATACCACCGGTTATGGTTTGACGTCTCTGGAAACGACGACGGATCGATTTATGCAAAGTATACGTATCCTGATGTCGTAGCCACGTCTCTATATTCTTCAATGTAGTATTCCGTTTTAAAGCGGCGGCTCCGCCGTAGGCTCCGAGTTTCTGTGGGTCGTAGTAATATTTTCTTATTTGCGAGGCCATTTTCCCCACTTGGGTGTAGGTATCTTACTCTTCTTTTTGCTTCGCCTGAGCTTGTAAGGTGGCGTTGTCTCGACTGTTTGTTCGACTACTTGGACTTTTAGTCAGTATTGGTTCAATAAGTGTTGGATGACTTTTAGCCAGCGTCGGTTGAAGCGGTGTCTCGGGTACTGACGCCGGCAAAATGCTGACTTCGGTTTTTTTTTCCCGTGATATCCACTGTTCCTAATGGCTTATGTCTGTACTGCTCAAGTCGATTCAGATAACGCTGCAAAGTTTGTTGATACACTCGGGCTTTTTCCCGAGGTGGTAGATCTTCGTTATACAGGACTTGTTGCATTTTTTGATCCAAGCCACGCAAGTTATCTGTTAGTGTGTCGGGTGGTACGTAGGGTCTTTCCAGCATCCGGGGATCGATAAGGATCATTTTCTTCATTATAAGCCCACGATACCTTTTAACACGTTTAGAATAGGACCTAATAAAGCGCCTATGAAACGACCTTGGTGCAAGATTGTTTCCTCTTCTTGATAGATAGCTTCTTACGCGTGAGCGCTCTCAGACTGTTCTTGTGTCACCGCAACCATCTCTTCTGAGCCGGTGTCAGTGGAATATTACCTTTCAACACATTGTGACAGCCCTCGCATGTTGATTGGACGAGGTCAGGGGAAGCCGATTTAATTACGGCTTTCGCGTCAGCCGGCTTCGCCTCGCCTAGAAATCGCAGCATGGCCCCGTGACGTTTTATTCGATGGGACATATTATTTAGGTACGTAGACGACTTGGCGTTGATCTGGAAATATATGACTTTGTAAGCGGAGCTGATCCGGTGTTTCCTGTCGAAGGTCAAACAACAAATAATCGTGTGGCACCACTGTCGCGTCTTTAAAACTCTCTTGGACATATGACACTAGGCCTGGATACATCTATTTGGCTAGGTTGGTAATCTGAGACTCGTCACGTGGGTTCTTAAGCACCACTAGGTAATGCGAATTCAGACTGATGGTTCTTTGCTCTTTATTCTTCCCAAAGAGATTCTGGACTATATACACGGCGCTGAGGTTGCGATGATGACTACCTTTAGTAAAAAGCTTAGTCACCCTATCATCTGTCTCGGACATTAGGTCATCTATTACCACTAGGCGACGTCTATCACCTGTCCACTGTTCCATATCCGGCATTCCTTCCTTAAATTGAAAGCCTTTCATAGTCTCATACATGGATTGCCATTCTCCGAAGCATAATATAATCTCCTCTGGAATCGGATCGACCATGTCTGATAAATGCGACAGAAACGTTTGCACAAAGACGGATTTTCCACACCCAGTTGGTCCCGCAATCAAAGCCGTAAAAGGATGTTTCCATCTCGGATCCATGACTAATAATAATCACCTACCCTCTCGAGGCAAGTATTTTATGAGACTCGAACCCGCCCCGCCGCCGCCACCGCCGCGACCGCCGCCCGCCACCGCACCAGATGTCAACCGGAAGTAGTCAACAGGACAACCGGAAGAAACCCAAGAATATACCCGCCAAAATTTGAAAAATGTGGTCGGAAAAGGTGCCGGTTTGGTGACGTCAGAGCATAGGATCATGACTTGTGTATAGTAAAAAATGACGTCACCACGAAGGAGCCGGTTCCTTATTTAGGGTGTAGTTTGCGTCTCTCTTACTACTACCACGTCAAATAACATAAATTCGCGCCTTGATGGGAATGAGAACTGCGACCACCGGATCAGCAGGCAAGTAGCAAGCGATTGCATTAACATGGTTCGAAATTTGCTTCAGGAGATTATAACATTAATGTTTCACGCGAAATGCAATATTCCTTTTCAGATTGGTAGTTTGTCTATTATAAACGTTGCAAATAATATTGTTTTCAAACGGATTAAATCATGCAGTTTAAAATAATATAATTAACATACCTCGGTCCTCTTCGGGCTCTCCTGAAATTTATACAAATGTAATATTTTAAGGTAAAAAATCAAAATAAATAATGCATAGAACTGACAAGGAAATAATCATAGAATTGACAAGGAAATAATGGCAACATGCTAGAGACGAGATAACTGAGTTGATTCTATCGGGTTTTACCCCATCTGAATTGGTCTCTATCCGCAGAACGGAAAGCTGCCTGCCCAGAACATTTCACAAAGTGTGAACTCAGTAGCTTCTACGAGGGATCGTGATCTGAATGGCAGTCCTAAAACAAAACTTCGACCTTCAGAGTGCAAAGCACGAGGTCTGATCACTTCGTCACAGGGACCCTCAGTGGCACACATCTAAACATGGTAACTCACGTCCTCATTATGCAGATGAACAAATGTGGACCATTTTTAAACACAAGTGATTTAACAATGAAATGTGTAATTTCTGAGACACATCCGTGTTTGTTCACCAAAGTCAGTTAACACAAAGTAAGTTATTATTCGTTCAACTGCTGTTTCACTTTGTGAAGGGGGCAAATCGTGTGCCAACAATGTAGATGCTTTTACTGTCAATACATATTTCTTTACATCATCCTTCATATTGCACTTCTACGTATTTTGTACGAGAAAAAGTAATGAGGTAACGCCAATTTTATTATAAAATACATGAAAGAGTATAGACAACTGAAACTTATTACAGGACACAAATTTGTTCTTAAGAAATATCCCATGTAAGGGTCGTGAGGAACGAGCAGTTTTCGCTTGGGAAATAGCAAAATGGCTGCTCAACGATATACTTGCACAGTGGAAGAACAAGGTGGCGTTGTCCGTTTGTGTGCATGTGTGTGCATGTGCGTGTGCGTGTGTGTGTGTGTGTGTGTGTCTGGTCAGAAGGTGCGAAACTTTGTGGAATCTACAAAAGAATGATAATTCAGTATGGTGACAGTTATTTGAGTCAGAAGAGAATGTATGCATGGATAGAAAGACAAAATGGCAAACAATGCAACATGCAGGAATGTGCGTTGAAAGTAATGTTGATCATCTGTTGAAAAGTCAAGGGCCCTATATTGGTGCATTTCAAAGAAAATTGCGAAATTGTGACTAGTGCTCAATACAGTGACATGCTAGTGAACAGACTGAAGCCTGCTATAAGATCGAAAACTGCACAAACAGTAAATACACTACGTGCTCAGAAATGTGAGGTCTTGAAACACCAAGCATAAGATCCAGTCTTGGAGCCATCGACTTTCATTTGTTTGGACTCTTGAAAGAACATTTGCGGGATCAGAGGTTTGCAAAATCCAACGAGGTAATAGAAGTGGTGCAACACTAGTTTAAGGCCACACCCAAAAACTTTTCCCCAGAAGGCATGAAGAAGCTAGTGGACAGGCAGACCAACCCTAACCCTAACCCATGACAGGCAGGGGACTGTGCTGAGAAATAACTTAAACAACATTTATGGTTCGCACTATTGTAACCACCAAAACCAACAATAACAAAAACAACAACAACAACAACAACAACAACAACAAATCGTAAAAATCCTGCAACTTATTGACTAATGTTCATACTAATGTTCATACGTCTGTAAATACGTCTGTAAGGTAAATAGCAAATTATCCCTCGATCAGGAAATCAACATCAGGATTGGCAAGGCAGCAACAACAATGAACATGTTAGCAAAAAGAGTCTGGGAGAACAGGAAGCTTACTGCCAAAACAAAAGTCCTCGTCTACCAAGCCTGTGTCCTTAGTACTCTTCTTTATGGCAGTGAAACCTGGACAACTTACTCACGCCAAGAGAAACGTTTAAACAGCTTTCATATGCGGTGTCTGCGAAGAATACTTGATATTATGTGGCAAGACAAAATCACAAATACTGAAGTATTGGAAAGATCAGGTTGTGTGACGGTGTATTCCATGCTCAGTCTTCGTAGACTTAGATGGATAGGACACGTTAGGAGGATGGATGATGGTAGAATACCAAAGGACATCTTTTTTGGTGAATTATAGACGGGTAGGAAATCTCAGGGTCGGCCTCTACTACGATACAAAGATGTGTGTAAGCGGGACATGATTGATACAGGCATTGATAATGCACATTGGGAGCACGTCGCCGCTGAATGTGTTGCATGGAGGGCAACTATCAGAAATGGAATAAAGACAAAGGAGAAAATGATTGCAGATAAAGCACACACAGAGCGTGAGAGACGTAAGATGGTGCAAAATGGTGGAAATGACCATGTTTTCACATGCACCTACTGTGGGCAAACATTTGCAGCAAGAATTGGCCTTACCAGCCACACTCGCCACCGCCATGGATCGTAGTTATTAAGCCTTTTTGAAGCACAATGCACCAAACTATCCTCTGTCAAGAAGGAAAGGTGCCAATGTAATACATCTGTATCTTAACACTGAAAGAGATGCCATAGAGAGCTACAATTTTGTACAGGTGTTTTTTCTTTTCATTTTCAATATAACCACCACCTGAATTGAAACACGCATGTCATGTTTGCTTGACCTCGAAAATATTTTGGGAATAGAACGCCCTATTATCCGAACTAAACCAGTTATCACACGCTAGTATAATTTCCCCATCCTTTCCAAAATAATATCCTTAGAATTGTTTTAACAGATTTGAAAAAAAAAAGTATGAAGGAGCCAGATCTGGAGAATAGGGTGGGTGTACAAGAATCTCAATATTTAAACTCCTAAGTGCACAACTTGTGCCTTGTAAGAAAGCGCGTTGTCTCGAAGCAAGGGATGGTTTTGAGTGCGTGCTATGCGAAACATTTTCGTAAAATCATTAAAAAAAAAATCTTATTACGGAAGTCTGCACAGTAATGTTCATTAACCGTGTAGCCACAAGTCAGATAATCTGTGAATAGGAGATGTTTAGCGTCCCAAAAATCAGCTTCACATTTCATGCTGATTCCCGTACTTTCGGCTTGCCAGGTGTTGGGATGCCCCGGGATTTCCCATTGCATACTGGAAATTATATATTGGGGGCCATAAAGGTAAACTCAAGTCTCATCTGTTGTCACCATTATTGTCAAAATATTTTCTGATTGACATCTTTTTGAGCATCTATCGAGTTAATTTACCGTCATTTTCACCTGTTAGGAAGTACCTTACCGAGCGGACGTACACTTTTCTAAAGTTCAGTCTTTTGTGTAAAATTACATTCACTGCTCTATCACTCTATTGTACTGCACTATCACCATAAGTGTAATAGTTTTCGATCCTGGTCACTGATTTACTTTACTCTTATTTTATGTCAGTCTTTGCACTTTGAGAAAGGTCTCCCAGATCTGGACAGATCAACAGCGATTGAACAACCATACCTTAACTGTCTACATGAGTATTTTACACTTATGCAAAGGGCAGGAATCACTAAACACTGGTCCAACGTTCTCTGTAAATGCTTGCACGTGTTGTTCCCTGTAACAACTGGAATTTTAACACAACCCTGATTTCTGAATTCTACATTGATCTGTTACATCGTCGAAGCAGCAGTTCCGGTTAATAGTTTAGTTTAGTCGACGGATCAACATCATGGCACACGGGTGTAACCCATAAGTGCTCCGTTCTACTCCTAACTCAAGTTTGAGTCCGAAGGCTCTCAGCTCAGTGCACGAACTCCGTAGCACCGGCAAGGATCCTGAAATACTTTGGGTAGATTTTTAACTCGGAATTTTTCTCGGGCAGCGCCTTTAGGCTACTCTTTTTCGATTTACAACTGCCAAGTTATTTTTTATTTACGTGCGCAACAATACATACGGGTGTCCGATTTCACTACCCAGAGACCAGAGGAAATTTTGTTACCGGGGCTTGAACCTAGGACCTCTAGCACTCGAGGCGGACACCATACCCCGAGACCACTCAGCGCCCCCTATTAATAAGATATGTTTTGTCATGCTGGCGAAGAAGTTACGAATGCAATGCGTAATTACGAATACCGCGTTAGAAACACAGCTGCGGGAGATTTAGAAGCAGACCGCCGGTCGGTCAGAAAGCATAGGTAAACTACTGAACATAAACCTGCACAGGAATCACATACAGCCAATAATACTGGAATTGACTGCTACGTCCTGTAAGGGCTTTTTTTTTGGGGGGGGGGGAGGTCGTGCACAATAAGGACAGAACCCACTGAATAAACAAATTCATATTCAAATATTGAGCACAACCCACTACTGGCAACGCCGATCGCATTCTGGTATGGACCTAAGGCCTATCCACGTCAACATGGAAGCACTATACTCGAGTTTCGCCCTCATTTGAGCTCGTCAGTAGTGCATATCCCTGACCGGATCCGGAAACAGTCCCGGATCACGCGTGTGAAGCGGGTGTATAACCACGCGGCACACACTGGACACACCAAATTATCACAACAGAATATCACAACGCTACCCATCGTAAGCTATGCTCAAGTTTAGGAGACCTGGTGTTCCTTGCCAGTGAGAAGTCCTGATCGTTCGGGTCCCATCGATTGACGGACGTCGGTCGCGGCGATTGGGCAATCTTGAGCGTAGCCTACGATGGGTAGCGTTGTGATATTCTGTTGTGATAATTTGGTGTGTCCAGTGTGTGCCGCGTGGTTACACACCCGCTTCACACGCGTGATCCGGGACTGTTTCCGGATCCTGTCAGGGATTTGCACTACTGACGAGCTCAAATGAGGGCGAAACTCGAGTATAGTGCTTCCATGTTGACGTGGATAGGCCTTAGGTTCATACCAGAATGCGATCGGCGTTGCCAGTAGTGGGTTGTGCTCAATATTTAAATTTCAAATCCCGAAACAACCACATAATCAATTGATTATTGCTCACTGGATTTAGGAGGCCTGGTGTTCCTTGCCAGTGAGAAGTCCTGATCGTTCGGGTCCCATCGATTGACGGACGTCGGTCGCGGCGATTGGGCAATCTTGAGCATAGCCTACGATGGGTAGCGTTGTGATATTCTGTTGTGATAATTTGGTGTGTCCAGTGTGTGCCGCGTGGTTACACACCCGCTTCACACGCGTGATCCGGGACTGTTTCCGGATCCGGTCAGGGATATGCACTACTGACGAGCTCAAATGAAGGCGAAACTCGAGTATAGTGCTTCCATGTTGACGTGGATAGGCCTTAGGTTCATATCAGAATGCGATCGGCGTTGCCAGTAGTGGGTTGTGCTCAATATTTAAATTTCAAATCCCGAAACAACCACATAATCAAATTCATATTCCTCACCTTTTAATGTGTCTAGTTTCAGCTTTCTCTTGTTATTCTTCATAGTTAGGGTAAAGATTTATATCCAACCTATTGTACATAATGCTTCTCAAGTCACTTGACGATTAACTGAACGTCAGAAAAGATGACTAACAAGTTAATCAACCATCAAGTCACTTGGGAAGCGTTAATTGCGACATACTGATTTTAGTTTCTGTTTAAATAAAAATAAATTGTATACTTTATCATCTGGTTAGTCACATTTCCAGACTACCAGACAATCGCCAGGTGACGTTATGAGCGTTAAATGTATATTGTTTGTGGCGTCTGTGTTTAAATAAAAACAATCAGTATCCTTTATTAACTGGTTACTCATCTTTCCAGACGTTCAAAATACCACAACTTATTTTACCTAAGAAAGCCACGTTATATTCCATCGCATCACCCCACTCCCGTACGCACCACTTCAACCACACCTTGCCTAATTATAGACTATCCATCTATCCTTACTAGCTTTGACATATCCCCATCCAGCAACGGAACAGTTTGTGCCACGCGTGTAAGGTGTCTTTGAGTCAGGCAGGCAGACTGGTTGAACGTAGTAGTTGAACTGAATTGGTTCACCATTTGATGTTGGTTTGATCTTGATTAGTGCGATGTCGTAGTCCTTCGTGTCATCTAGACAAGATATTGTAACATTAAGGCAATGGGGATTAACAAACATTGGTGCATGATTCTCTCTCTCTCTCTCTCTCTCTCTCTCTCTCTCTCTCTCTCTCTCTCTCTCTCTCTCTCTCTCTCTCTTCTGTCTGTCTGTCTGTCTGTCTGTCTCACACAAACACACACACGCACACCTATATATATATATATATATATATATATATATATATATATATATATATATA